>OMKY01027807.1:1359-17117 GCA_900302395.1 Bregmaceros cantori
CCCCCCCCCCCATGACCCGCCAAATTCAAAAAATGAATAACGCCAAATCTGCCGCGTTTGTAAAATCATGACATCCCTAAAACATTTAAGACGGGGAATATCAGCAATATAAATTAAAATTGGATTTTGGTCCACACGGTAAATAGGTTAAAACAGGCTGCTAAAATTGCAATTTCTTAAGGGGATTCCATAGGGTTTTTTTTTTTTTTTTTTTTTTTTTTGAGTCCAGACAAGCACACATGAGGCGAAAACCAATTACGTCCACCAGTGACGTCCATATTTGTATACAGTCTATGGTCGAGGCATTGCGTTGGATTGCAATGCAAACAAAGATTTTAACGCAGCGCCGTGAATGCAATTGCGTTGCGTGCTGTGTGAGCTGCGTCACCAGTGGAAACCAGGCATGCATGTGTTGATACAGAGAATAGCTGTACACAATTTTGTGCAAACAGGATCAGTAGTTGGAAGCCTGCCTGTGGTTGTAGTGGCGTGCCCAGGGCTAGATGCTTTGTACTGTTCCAGGAACTGGGAGCCGGTCGTGGTGGTTTGGCTGACACTGGATGCCTTGAGGGGACTGCTGCCAACGTCACCAAATCCCTTGGTCAAGACGTTCACCTGGAAGGTGATTTTGGTAAATCATGGCAAGACTTATGTTATTTAATTAGTAATTAGTAATAAAACATTGTTAAATAATTAAGAGCACTCATTTCAACATCAGTTTCTAAAGTAAGATGTGGTTGAAAAGAAAGCACATCAGCACACAAATCACATTTGATGGTATATGACTTACTTTTTTGCCTCGATTTTGAAGGTCCAAATATTAAAATATGAAACCACTAAATTGGCATTATACAAATGTACAGACAATTTGCATTACATATGACAAATAGCCAATGGCAGCATGTTTCAACTTATTGCAGAAAAAAAGTAATTGCATTTTGTTCAAAACATCAATTGACGAAGGCAGAATAAAGAAGCAACTCGATTGTATAACAATGTTTCTGCCCACCAATCCACAATTCGCCTGCGGGTACCATTGATGTAGTCCCCTCACCAAAGTTTTTGTTCATGTCCAAATTGTGAAGAGATTTTTTTCAAGGTTTGTGAATGTGTGAATTTTGCTTTAACAAAAGTTGTTTTAGGGTATAAACAAAGTAAAGATTGCATGAGGAAGAAAAGCTCTTTTATTCATCACGTTTGTTAGATACATTTGTACAGAATATTTATGGTCGCCTTTAGAAGACTGCTGTCAATCGCCACACATCAAAATGTATGCCAGTGAAAGGGTTGAATTGGGACAGAATAATGGGATGACAAATGAATGAATGGGAAAGAGATTCACCATGTTGTGTTGAGAATAGGCAGATGCAGGCGTCTGCTTGGAGTTGCTGAACACAAGTGGCTGGGAGAGTGAAGTGGGCTGCGACAGGTCAGCAGGAATGGTGGAAGGGGGAGTCTTGCCCAGCAAGACAGCCAGATCAATTCTAAGAGGGAGGAAGAAAAACATGATTCCAATGGTGTCTGTTATAACAGCTTACCCTGATCGACATCAAGGGTATGCTCAGCTGTAATACAAGAGTTGTGAATTTGCACAGTAGGACATCTCATGCCAAAATACACCCAAGATGAAAAAAGGCTCAAAATAACTGCACTGCCCACCTTTGGCCTTTGGTGATGGTTACGTTTTCCTGGGCGACGGGTGTTGCCACAACATTGGATGCAGTGAAGATCTTCGTCTCGGATAACTGGACCAAAACAACAACAAAAACGGAAGGACTAATGTGATCAACACTGGCTAGCTTCAAGGAACAAAAGGATTTTATACTGGGTCCAAAAATTCTGCATACAACGTAACACGATTAATACATTACTTTCACCACACTTCTAATGAATGGGACAGCTTTGAGGGGCCCCATTTGAGCACTCAACACAAGTCTGCCGAGCTTGTGATTGACGATCAGAAGTTCTGCGTGAGAGTGCTGCGCGCACCTGCACAAGTATGCACGCAATCACACACTTGTATCAAATACTTGTACTCACATCTTCATTCCAGTCATCTGTGCCCCATTCTTCTGTAGGCAACCTCCAGGGAGCTTGGCCTGGAATGAACCACAATTTCATTACATTGTCCTGGTCTCAGGTCACTATGAACAACTCAACAGGCTTTAGGATTTTTCTTATAGGTTGCTGAGGAATTTTTGGACACCAAATGAGACGATTATAAAACAATCTTTACATATTAGGTGGACGTGATCAGGCAAGCAGACCGACATACATGGCGGGTATGCACAAGCACACACAAGCAATAGAAAATAACAGCGATACTACAGCAGCATTTCATCGAATGCGTTTGCACACCATTCCAGCATAATACATTTTCTAATTTATTTATTTCATTTGTATTGATATGATGAAGATTAAATGGGGCGAAAAGAGAAAGAAGAAGCAGACAGTCTGCAAAGTGGGCGGGAAGCAAACCCATGATTCTGTGTCTTTGTGGCAGATATGTGTGTTGCTTTGCCCAAACAGACTGAGCCACTAGGCAGCATCATTGAAATATAGAAACCACAGCAAAACACTTAGCATGGAAAAAAATTGCCAATCAGAGGTGTGTCCCAGTAGAGGGAATTCGCATTAAAAATATCACCAAGTTATATACTACGGCACAACAGCGGCACCAGGTGAACAATGAACACGTTTTCAAGTAATCACACACCTGATTTGAGGTGTTAATTAAAAACATTTTTAAAGATGAAGATAGAAAGTTATGTACTCTATTTTAGGTTTCATTTTTTTAATTAATTGAAATCGATGATGTCACGAATCGCGTGCCCCCACTTTGAAAATCCCCACTACACCACTACTTAACACGCTACCGTGCTGACCGCTGTTAAGCGGGCGATGTCCACAGGCGCGTGTGGCGGCAGAGGCGCTGCACGATTCCGTCTCCCAAACGGCCATGCAGCGAAGCCCATATAACGTTTGCCTACGGCCGCGCTGTTCCGTGCGGGAATAAGATGAGGCAGAGGCAACGTCTGCCTGCAGTCATTATTTTAAAACTGGATTAGATTGGTGAAAAAAGTAACTCGCTGTGAAGAGCAGACAACACACATGCAGACAAGACGGCCCTGGCTGCTGTGCGCCCCTCCCGCGCCTGAAAAAAAAAAAATGGCTGGGGCCACAGGCCCTCAGGGACGAGAGCGCAGAGAGCCAGGCCGTGTGTGCATAGACTGTATGAGTGTGTGTGAGCTAACCCTAGAATTAAAACTTGACAACCCCCCCAAAAAAGTGAGTCGAGATAGACTTACCAGGTACAGAATCAAACTTGGGTTGATAATTTGAGGTCTCTGGTGATGTGAGCTCCGGCCCTAGGGGGATAAATAAAATTAGGCACGCAGTAACTACTATCCATTGGATTGTAAAATATATTCTTTCGCTTCCCTGATTTCAGATTGTTAAGCGTCATTTCCCCCCCCAAAATCAAATATATGCATTAAAGAAAATCTGCATCATACAGCGCATAGACAATGGAGTGCCAACAGGCTACCAGAAAACGCAATTCGTGTTAACACATGATATGATGTCAGGTATTTCTACCAAGTAAAAAGTAGGGATTAGGGCTAGGACGATAATTTGTGGCCCAAAATAATGCGATATAAGATGATTGCGATTAGGGCTCAAAGATTTTTACAAAAAAAAAATGTAACCTCTGTTTTTGTTCCAAAAAACAAAATTCTCACTGCAGTGTTCGGCGGTGGAGAAAGCGGGGGGCTCCGTGTTCGTTCATCCTCTGTGCACCGCTCCACTCCCCATGATCCCCGCTCCCAGATCCCCATGCATCGTACAGCCACACACATACAGTGAATGACAGAAGATTTACAAAAGGAACAAACCCTTATCGATCGACTATCAGTTAATCGATTAATTGTACCCATCCCTAATTATAACCACTTAAATGTTTTAAGATGCTACATTGTTAACATATCTTGTCATGCAGGTTGAAAGTCCCCTCTTGCATGGTATGACACTAGCAACAAGAAAGTCTAAAAAAACAAGTTAATGATTAAATCAACCAATAAAATTAATGATTTATTGAATAATGCATTAACCAGATTTTGACATCCATAGTTGAAAGGATAGCCATATTCCACTGCATTGTATGCATGTATAACCCTTTACACAATACAAGACTCACTAGAGCCATCAGCCTCCGGGCTCACTGTGCTGTTCCAGTTGTTCCCCTCAGTGTAGCCTTCTTCTGCCTGGGCCGGCTCGGCGTAATCTGCTGGGTTGAATGTCCTGAAAAGGACACAAGATAAAACATCAGGGTCATTTAGACAGAGCCCAGTCTAACCACAGACACATGGCCTGGCACCCTTTATGTCAAATGCAATGACATTCCAAACTCCATTTTTATGAGGCGAGTGTTCATTGACAGTTAATGACCTGCTGACATTTGTTCTGCAATAGCAAACCTAAGTAACAGACATATCTGAATAGACCTATGTAGTTAATCAGTGCAATGCATTATCAGATGGATAATGGATTCAAAAACGTTCACAGACCAAAATCAGACCAGATACTGATTGATGCCTGCCAAAGGGATAAGGAAGTTCCATACCCCATGCCTTGCGCTGTGAAGCGTGCGCCTCGCCTCCCAGATGCCCCAGGGCCAGAGACAGCAGCACCATCTAAGAAAGTTTAAGAGACCAGTGAAAAGTCATGGACATTAACAGAACTTAATTGTCTACTTTTTTTTTTTTTTACATTGGGACAACCAGCAGACAAATCCAATACAATTCTACATTTGAGGATCAGTGTGGAGATTCTGTCGAGTGTGATGATTCAAATGGAACAGACAGGCTGTTCAGTTTATGTGCTGTAATTTTCTTTCTGCATGCCCCATTTTTATCGTGGATATTAGTTGTGCCATGCCAATGATCTACATCGACACATCACGTGTACATGCGTGCCATCATTAGCCAGACAGCGGATCAGTTCTTTTAGCTAAGACAGCCGAAACATTCCGCAGGTATTAGAACTTCACTCGTCATGACAAAGACAAAGTAAGACTCAACACATCAGTGAATCAACTGAAATAAGTTTTATTTCAGGGGGTGGAAGAGAAAACCTGAAATTTGCATTAAAAAAAAGGTGCACTCACTGAGATGTTGCTAGTAATTACATATGTATATATATGGTTTTACTTTTATAATAAAAAGTAATACAAATACCAAGTTACCAACAATTACCATGCCATTTGAATTAATGTTTGAATTTCCACCATGGCATGAGCACATTTAAACCAAACATGACAATTGATATGAAAAATGACATACTTCCTGTGGGAAAAACACTTTTTTTAAACTCTGACACCTACAACCACTTTGGCAGCCCAAGAGTAATTCCTTGTATGGAATATATAAAAAGCTTTACACCAATACGATTTATCTAGCAATCTAGCAATTAGGCGCTTAGTGCTTACGTTTCTTTGGTCTGCCAAAGAGTCTGTGGTACAACTCAACCAGAATAAAGATCCTTGTTTCCTAGTCCTATGACAGTCACTACCGCTCAGCCACTGATATGAATAGGTATTGGGCTTCAAGTCTTACACCAAAAAGACAAATAGTCCAAACCAATTTGCCACTTCTAGTGAACTGCCAGCAAGGCAACACCCTTGCCTCCCCTCCAAACAAAAGAAAATGCTGCCAACTGAAGGGTCTGGATGGCAGTACGCAAAACATTTACCAACTCAATTCATGTTTTCATAGCACACTAATCATAATGTACAATAAGGAACAATAGACATTTTTTGTACCGCTCATAGACACTCACCCATGGCAGCCCGACCTCTGCCACGTCCTCTCCTGCCACGCTCTGCTGCCCGACCCGAGAGTGCAGACACTTTGGCAGCGCCATCCACCCCGTTCTCTTGTCCACGGACTGTTGGGACGTGGCACAGACGATAAATGCATGGAGTGGGGTGCAGATTCAGCATAAGAATATAGGCCAAAGATTCAGATAATTTGCAATTCTATGAAAACGTTCCGTACAGACCATTACTATTGTCTGTAGAAGCAAATTCAGATTATTTCTATTATTTTGCAAGCGCTTAACCCAGTTTGCCAATTTAAAATTATGAAAAGCATTTAACCATTTGCAAGCCAACAAACCGCATGAATGTACAATTGGGCCTAGCCAATGTGCTAAGAAAATCCCCACTATTCTGCAGTGTCAACACTGCTGCCGAGCGGCAGTGAACCAGTGGTAGAAGTTTGTTTTGAATGAAGTGTGAGCACAGCTCACAGCCAGTGGGAATTCCATTGTAACTTGGATAGATAGGATACACTGATGCGCACATGCATGTGTGCCATACAGTGGCACACATGTTGAATCGTTCTCGCTCAGAGACACAACAGAGAATATCGCGACCTTTTTAAAATCACTTTGCCCCCCTAATCAGTCTTCATTAAGATACTTTTTGTTCAGAAACTTGCTTAACATGTCATCTTGCCAAAACTGTTCAAAAATCATCAGCAAAACTCTAAAAAATGTACGATATTGGTTATCAAAAATACCCATCGACACTGGGAAGTAATGTTGCGCTACAGGACAAGCTCTTAATCACAATGTAGACTCACATTCCCGTCCGCGGCTGGCCCCTCTACCCCTACGCGGCACTCCACCGCGGCGCCGTGTTGCATCTCTTTCCGCGCCAGTCTTGTCCCGGGATTCCTTCACATCATCACCAGCGTCTGCCGGACAAGCGTCTTTCTGACTCGGCAAGCTCTTCTTCTTGCCCACCATCTCCCACGAGTCCTGGGGAGACCACAAGAAAAATGTTGAAAGTCAACAAGTTGCGATGCCTGAGTTCATTTCAAGCTGTTTAAATTGGCGTTTTAACGCACGATTCAAATCCTCATCTGGTCCAAAAAATAATAATACGTTCATTATCATTGAGGCCGATTAGTTTCAGTACTTCCCTTTCCCTGACATCATTTTTATGAACCTGCATGTAAGGAGGGATGTATTCACAGTGCATTAATATTCTCCAAGTAGGCCATGTCCATGACTGATCAAGTAAATGGCAACTGAGAATGTGGGAAGAAGAAAGAGCACAGAATAATCTGCGCTTTCAGTACCAACCATTTGAGGACATTTCCACTCATGTTTGAAAGCCCATCAAATATTGTGAGCAAATGATCTACTTATCATGAAAGATATAATACTTTCTAGACTAATTGTGTTGCCAACTTCATTAATTCATAGAACTTGATATTGGAAGCAAAAAGGATGCTTTGTGCAGGTCGTCTTTGCCATTAAAAGTTAATACATCTACAAGTTTGTGATAAGTATGAAAATAATTATATGAATTGGAATTCATGAAAAACAGTTGCATCAGTTTCCCCAGTTCCCACGAGTATCACCACCTCCTGGCAGGACGTTATTGGCTTCTCTCAGTGCTGTGATGCCAGAAGTGTAGGTACAGCTTCTTTGTACAGCCCACTGACAATTTGATCAGTTATTGTTTGCTGCTGTGGCGTCCATGTTTGGACGTAGGTTGTTCCCAATGTCAGTCTAGTAGTGCCAGTTATTTAGTTAGTTAGTTTCAGGTTAGTAATCGTTCTGATTTTCAAGAATTTACTTTTTTACAGATTAAAAATCGATTATCAAAACAATGCTACTTGTGGCCCTGTTACCAGCAGATCGATAAGGGCAGAGGTGGTGGGGGAGCAACCTAGGTATAGGTTGATACTCAGTTATTCAGCAGAATAACTTCTAGTTGGCCCATGGGCAGCCAGCACACCAATCTCCATGGAGGTACTGCACACTGTGTGTGTGTGTGTGTGTGTGTGTATCATATACACATCATAAGAATGAGCAGTAAAATAATCTGTCCCACTTACAGTATCTGGACTACCCTCCAGCAGTACGTTGATGGCTCTGTTGACATCTCCGTTACAGTCATGCAGCGCTATCATGGATTCGTCCTGGTTCTTGCCAGTGAAGTCAATCAGCTGGAGCAAGAGAAGATAGGTTGATTGTAAAAACAAGGTAGGAACAGTATCACAGATAAACTGAAAGGATGAGTGCAGTGGAACTAAAGTTACAATGGCTCAAACCTTAATTTATTACTAAGAATGTTTAAAGGTCCACCAAATATGTAGGAATTATATCTAAACATAACATTCATATTTTTTGTATGTAGAGTTTAATTTACCATTTTACCTGACTTTTGGTGTCTTCAGCAAAAAAGTATATGTTTGTAAGAGGTAAAGAAAAAAGGGGTTTAAAACATTTTAAAATGTTGCATGGAGATGGCATTGTACCACCGATCCTTGCAACACAATCAGTCCAAGTGCTTGAACATATACATGCTCACCTGCTTCACTTTTTCTTCAAAGTCAGCTTCGTTGTGGTTAGAAATCATCTGTGCAAGTCGGATCTGCTCAGCAGTGGCCTGGGGACAGGATGAAGACAAACTTGTGTTTTAACCAGGGCTTTGAACTAATATTTTTTCCCAATCGGTTTGTTCCGAACAGAAGCAGAATTATAACATTTTCGGGTATGAGTTTCAGCAATAAATTGACATTCCCGAACCGGTTAGAACAAAAAGATTCTGTTACGGGAACGGTTAATTCCGTTCCTGTCAGCGTTTCAATTCAAGTTGACGCTTGTTGGACCGAACAGACGGTGGGAAGCACGGCAGCAGAGCGACGTTTTTTCAACGAAAACTTTGAGGAACAAAAAATACCAACGTTTCCGGTTTCGTTTCTGCTCCTTGGAAAATACAAAAAGTTCCCGGTTTTCGTTCCTTGAACCGGTTTGAGTGATGGAGTCCATTGAAAACTATAAAGCTGTATTACGCAATTTGATCCATATTTTAAACAGTTGTCAAGTAACTCAATGGCACATTTTATTCGATTAACAAAGCAGTGGTGTGGTCAGGAGCAGAATTCTGACACGGTCAACCTGTACCAGTATTGACGTTTTTCAGGACCACCCCAAATTTTCACCAATGAATATAATTGGATGTGCAGTTAATACATTCGGGATCAGATCAGGAAAATGTGAGTTTTCCAATTTGCCGCATTACCAAGTTTCTGAACTCTAGAGCCTTGTAGAAACAGTAACACCGAGCCACCGACCGATAACAGCATCAATTTGACAAGCGAAGGAGAGGGTTTGATTGCGCTCACTGCCCACTGTCTTGAACTTTCTACGGAGCTACTTTGTCTGTACAGCGCTCTGGTCAGAATGGAGGAGTTCATGCCGAGGGGGCTACCTGGGGCCTTTGCTTGTGCTGTGTGTGGCTCTGCGTCTGCTCCCAGCCGCCCCGGGCCCGGTTTCCGCCCACGGACGTCATCATTTACAGTATATACAAATAACAGTATTTACAAAAGGAACAGCACCTGTGGACACAAACAGGCAAAATATTGAGGTTAGATTTGTATTTATTTGATATAGACATCACATGACACATTGGACAAACCAGATGCACTGCAAAAGTGTTTCTAGCACGAGTGATAATTTTCAACACCTGTCCACAGGAGCCTATACCAATTAGAACCCAAGAGTGGGAACATTATGAAAATACACAGGTACAAGGAATTCAAATATAAACTAGCATCAATTAAAACATAAAATCTTCAATACTAAAGGAATACAAATATACACCATTATCAATAAAGACATGATTTTTAGAACCCAAACATGATCTTTCAAGTCATTATGACAGAACTATTCTGCATGTCTACAACGTTGATTTGATTTCAGCCATGCAGTCCTCTCTTAAAGAGATTGCCAGTCATTCTCTAGTTTTATCTCCGTTGGTATAGAGTTCCAAAGGTTTGCCCCCTCGATGGAGAAGACGGTCTGTCCAAATGTGGTCCTGTATGTGGGTACAATACAGTCACCATTTGTGGAAGCTCTTGTTGTTCTACCAGTGTTCTGGCGTCTACTAACCAGTGCTGAAAACAGGGGGGCAGTAGGTTTGTGTAGACATTTAAAAACCAAATGAATATTACAATACAATATAAAGTTTTCAAAACTAAAAAGAATGTTTTATTTATTTATTATGGGTTTCTGAACCATGACTTTTATTGCCTGTTTGTGGATTGGTTTTAGGATAGACCGAGAGGACTGCGACCATGATGTGACGCTATATGACAGGGGAGAGGAAAATCATTCCATGCATGTATAATTGAGCAGTTTTACACAATAAGCATCTTCTGATGTGGTGGAAAGAGTTCAAGTTGGGCTTGACCTCCTTGCAGATGTGCTTCCCCCGCTGGTCAAATTTTAAGTGATTGTCCAAGATGATGCCCAGGTAGTTTACTTCATGCGTTAATTTAAACATTATTCTTTCGCTACTAGAGTCAATGAGTGAAATCTTGAGCATGTGAATGCAATCGGTTCAATTGATCATGTATCATCTTCTTGATTAATGTGTTAATTTATATGGTTATTAATCTCAAATGTTGTGTGTGGAATTCATGTCCCCTAGTAACTTCTGAGAATTTAAATGTTGCCGGTCTGGGCAAGTAAGGGGTGCATCTATGGGTGTGACTGGGGTCATTGCGCAGCCAATAACCCCCCTTCGCCTCCCCCCCAAAAAAAGACTCAAACATGTATGTAACGCAAATTAAATGCAAACACTAGGTTTCGGCATCATAACAATATAATCAAATATCGCAATATTGCAAAATATCATCAATACAACATAATACAATATCAGGATTGCCGGTAGTAGGCATTTCAAAATACTAGTAGGTATTTTTTATTTATTTTTTTGAGAGACTATCGAATAGCCTGATTTTTCATTGGGCAACATGAAAAGGTGGATATCACTGATCCCTAACAAACATAGGTGCCATTCTAGTTCCAAATGAAGACATTGAGAGGTAGTTTAGACAATTTTGTGCATTGGTTCGTTCCTTCAACATATGAACACAAAGCAGTTAATACCAAACTGCAAGTTAGGAACTCTCCACAACTTGCAAGCCTCTTGGCAGTTGACATTTGACAAGCATCAATACAAAAATAATGGCCTTTCCATTAGCCATTCAACAGCTTGTTCACATTTCTTCGGTCCCCTCAATTGGCCAAGGTTCGTTTCAGCACCGAACACCACCACCATCATCATCATCATCACTATTATTAATATTACAGTGGACCCAGTCAGGGACCTTAGATCGCTCATTCAGGATGAGACGCCGCGCAGAACGAGCCTTTTGAGTTCCCTGCGGCCAGGCGGTTTTCTAATTGGTGATTTTCATTTTCAGTCCGCCGCGCCGCCTGTAACGGAATTTAATATTTAGTGCAGCATATATTGCATGGAAATCTGAAAAACTCGGAAATCCGGCGGGCCCAGGACTGCAAAGAAGTAGAATTAGCAGTTTTCTTTGATCTTGAAAAGGCATATGATATGGTCTAGAATTAATTGAGAATCAGACTCAGGACTTTAGGAATAGCTGGTCATATGTTTCATTGGATTATAGACTTTATAGGACATATCTATTCAGGAAAAATTGGATCAGTTTTGTCTGGCAATTTATCTGTGGAAAATGAACTCCTCGGGGAAGTGTTATCAGCCCACTCAATTTCTCTATAATGACATCTTTAAAAAAAGTTTCTCCAGATATTGGCAGATCCTTATTTGCTGATGGCGGGGCACTTTGGAAACGAGGACGCCATGAGAATACCTTGACTAAGAAGATGCAGGAAGCAATTAAAGCAGTGGAACAGTGGGGCTTATCGTGGGGTTTTACGTTCTCGATTGATAAAACTAAAGGTAATGCTTTTCTCAAATAAGAGAACCAGTAGAAACTACCCACTGTATCTGTATGGATGTGAAATAGAGAGAATAGATCATTTTTCCTTCATGGGTGTTTGGTTCAACGCAAAACATAGTTGGAAGATAGATGTACAAAAAGTAGACGCTTGTAAACCAGTTTTGATTGCTATGCGTTGCCTTTGCGGTGTTACAAATGGGAGCTAGTAGGGCCTCCCTCATGACCGTTTACATTTCTTTGATTAGATCTAGGATTGACTATGGATGCGTTGCTTATGGGTGGGCTAAGGAGACCATAATCCGACCCTTGATTGAAATTCAGAAACAGGCTTTTACAACTATGTTATGGTGCGATCCACTCTTCTCCAGCGTTAGCTATTCAAGTTGAGATGAACGAGAACCCCCTTTCCTTGAGGTTTCGTCAATTAGCTTTACATTATTGGACCTATTTACAGGGCCATACTGAGGAGTGAGGATAACCACCCGACTGTCATATATGGGAATCTTGGGCTTTGAGAAGGAATAAGTGTTTTGCTTGAGATACTGGACAACTTACTGTACATAGTGGATTGTCTCAACTTAGATACTCTATAGCGAACCTGTATTCTCCCAACTCCGTTTTGGATGTATCCAGATTGATTTTTATTTTTTAGAAAAGAAAAGTTTGAAAAATAATGTATGGACGTATATGGGATGGTAGAGGTGAGATTAGAGAGTGTATATACTCAATTTGTACCGATATATACACAGATGGATCGAAGGATGCTCTTACAGGAAGGACTGGTTTAGCAATCTTACACCCCGTCTGTTTATTCTGTTGGGATGTTGGCAATTTATATAGCACTACAACAAATTGAGAGTATGCACATTAGTATGCAGTATGCACAGACTCTTGCTCTGTGTTAGAATCGCGCTGTGTTAGAATCCTAGGAAATATCTGCTGCTGGAAATTTTTGAAACATTGTATAGAGTTTTCATGTGGATCCCAGCCCATAAAGGGATGAGAGGGAATGAGAAAGTGGGTGAATTAGCTAAGAAAGCCTTTTTAATGGAACAGATTCATCCTGTCCCGCTCGGTCAGTCTGAAGCTAAATTATATATACGTTTTCCTATTTGCAAGGAGTGGCAGGCTCTTTGGGATAGCTCTCGCAAGGGACGCCACCTATATAAGATTTCAAAGGGAGGTTAATGGAAGTAGACATGGTGTCATGGAAAGTCGAAGAAAAGGCAGTTGTATGGACAAGACTTTGTCTTGCCCATACTAGACTACATAGCACTCTCCGCTTGATTGGTAGGCATCCGACTGGATTGTGTGATCATTGCCAAGAGCGGCAAACTGTAGAGTATGCGCTGTTGCACTGTCGCAAAATGGCGTTGGTGATGGGTTGTGAAATTCTAAGGAGGAAGATTAGATTTCTGTGGAGTCACTACTCTCTTCCAAGGATTTAGAACGTTGACGGTGTGACTGATCCGATGTCTCTTGTTGTCTACATTAAGGGATACAGGATGACGTTGCTGATCGGAGCCACACCATCGCAGTTTACTTTAGTGATAGTATATTAATGTATTGTGTGATGAATTGTAAAAATGCTTATACTAGCTAAACCATTTAATCATTAAATTAATTTTGTTTATGTGCGTCACTCCTGAAATTGATGTGCCTCTGCCTAGTGGTGGCGATTGTGACGGAATATAAGGAGTTGTGCTGCTGAGCAGCCGGCGTTAATGACCTGCTCAGGCAAGTGTCGGCCGTTAAACAAGAAGAAGATCGCCGTAAAATAAGAAAAAGAAAGCACACAGACGTGTGCATACACACAAGCACTGCCATTTCCCCCTATAAGCTTAATTAATATTCTTCGCTTCATCTTCACTGAAAGTCTGTGGTTACCAAAGCTACCAACACCGCAAACCCCCACACATCGCTGCATCTTCCGTTTGTGTATTGTACGGATGTTGGGATACGGCGCTTCTGGGCGAGCACCGTCAAAGCTCTCGATCGCATGGCCATTGGTCAACACGTAGTTTAAAGCGGAGATACATAAAGGAATGGGTGGAGAAGTAACGTGACTACTCCTCCACACGCTCGCCCACTTAACCCCTCCACGGAAGTGGCTGTCAGGTCGGGGAGGCTTGGCTCGCCGCCTTGCCTCATGGCATGAAAACGAGGCAAATCTCCCTCCCGAGTGACACACCCCAATACACCGGCGTATGGAGTAATACAACAAGGACAGCAACATGCACTTCTGCGCGGTTTCTATTGGCACCTTCCCCAGTGTCAACAGGGCTTAACAGCATCCCACCAAAGCTTTAGCAACGGAAGAAATAACTGGCTGCACAACCCGGCTAACAGCACAGCTAGGCTAACGACTCCATCGCATACATGTTCAAAAACTACTGACGTTAGCTGGGATGGCTAGCGACAGCATCCGCAACACTAACGCCGTCTAATGCTGGCACCCGATACGGCATGCTCTTCTACGGGAGTCCGAGGCGGTGTTTTCGGCCCTAGGCCGCGAACGTTTACCCCGGACGATACTGACCAGAGAGGCGCGTCTCGTGGCTTGGGATGGCGGGGGGCGAAATAACGTTATGGGCAAGGCGGACTGTGCTCAGCCCCGCGAGAGGCGGGCCGCCTCGGGGTTGGGGCACGATAGTTTGGCGCGCGTAACCCTGGTTACAGCGGGTGTCAGGCAGACAGTATGGGAGAACCCAAGCGGGTGAATTTACCTGGTTCTGCTCCGCTTCTGACGCCGCAGAGAGCCGCGTCACGTGGTGTTGGGTCACGTGGTGTGGTCCGTGGTTAAAGGAAACCGGATCGACCCCATAGTACTGTACCACGGCCTGCACAGTTGGACGCCTTGCGTAGACCCCAAGTGATGGATAGCCTTCGAAATGCCTTTAACTTACTTAACTCTACCAGTGCGTGTTTGCATGTCAGAGAGAGGGGATGAGGCAGCAATGTATGTGATGGTTGGAGGAAGCCTCTGACAGTAATGTATGCGATACACGTTAAATGCTTCAGTAAATGCAAATTGGATAACATTTAACAATTGCATCATCAATAGCCTGATGATAGCCTGATGATAGATGATAGGTTGCTTTGGAGTTGCAAGCTACCGTTAAACACCGCCTCTGTGCATGAGAGCGTATAGAGAGAGACCAAGATAAACAAAAAAATCATATTTCCAGGTGTAAAATATTTCAAAATCGTAATTTTGAAATAGGCAGGTTCTGCCAAACCCCAGGGTGAAGGCTCGTCTAACATGGACTTGCTCATGCCAAAGCATGGAAACAGTCATCATGACATCAGACCACTTTCAATTCTTTATCCATTCATTTCTCTATCTCTTGTGACAGAATGTATTCACATGGGTCATGCTTTTCCAGAGGCACTGAATCAGTCTTCCAGGTAGCAGGGAGGTTGCATCCTGACCATGCTTTGGGTTGACTTTATAGGGTAGATTGCCCTACAGTGGGTCGCTGCCTAATGTGGGACACCTAAGATCCAGACTGTGGATCTTAGGTTTGACATTCTTGAGTCTAGGAGCCAGAGCCTCCAGAGGCTCTGGCTCCTTCCTAGATTCATGAATGTCAAACTATGATAAAATCAACCCCTAGTAATGTGTCTAACATTAAGTTCAACTATTCAACACTACATTTGACTGCTCCACCTTATGCAACTGACTGTCCCACATTAGGAAGCTGCAAAAAGGGCCAACATTAGGGCAATTAGGCCTACTGCTTATTCTACCTTCCACTAAGCCCTCAAGGCAGTTTTGGGAGAGCTCTATGAGCCCGTACAGTTTCAGACTAAATATGATGCCACTCTAAAGTCCAAAATCTCAATTTATTTTTGTACAATAGTGCAGGGTTCATGGGATAGAAGCCTATGGAGATGGTTCCAGGAAGTTGGGACATTAATCTTTCGGCCAAATCTTTTGTGTATAATTTGAATGTGAGATGG
>OMKY01027873.1:1712-16349 GCA_900302395.1 Bregmaceros cantori
AATATGCCACATGTGAGGTCACATGGGGCTGGCTGGCGGCCGTCATTGTGACATCACCTGGGAGGTTCTGTGTTTTTGTCTATACAAGCAGCGAGCCTGCGGGCGATCTACCTCTTTGTGACCCGGTCCTCTGAATAAAGACATCACAGAGAGCAACTTGGAGGTTTCCCGTCGTGCCTAATTCGCCCACTCACAGCGGATCTTACGACCTCCAAAATACCAGACAAATGCCAATGATCATGACAACATAAAAACACCCTGTATACTTTACCCTTTTTGTACACGGTAGCATGAGAACTGTTAATAATGATTTGTTATACAGTAAATATATTTACACTGTTTATCTAGACATTCCCACAGCAGCAATCTAACTTTGCCTGGCTCAGCAAGAAGCTGTTTTCAACTCCCTTGCATTATACAACAACGCTGTGTGCCTTTATCTTAACACCTGTTGGTGTCACAAGGCCTTCCAACAAACAATGGACAGTAGTCTTCAGCCTGACTCAGATCTTGCCCATCGCGAGATCAGGACTCCCTCACTCACTCCAATCTTGCTCTATTTTCTACAGTTGATGTGATTGGACAAAATGTATTACCCACAGTCCTTTGCTCTATTTTGATTGGTTGAGAGCCCCCCTCTCTCTCTCTCTCTCTCTCTCTATCGAAGGTTTTAAAACATGATGACTTTTGTGAAATAAATGGAGATTTAGTGCTTGACATCAGAGTTGGTGTGTGTGCTTTGTATATTACATACTCCCCTTGTCTGTTGAGAGAAAAGGTTTAAGTATAGTTAAGTTATAGCTGGATTCCTTCCAGCCATACTTAGCAATAACTTTTACAACACTTAATCAAGAACCATGTTACCTCCAGAGTTAGGAGTGGTTTTGGACAAGTGCCTAGCGAATAAATACAATTCAAATTTTGATTAGATTGGTTAGCTAATCGATTAGTGTCCATGAGGATCCTGGATACCGTCAGAATGGGTGAGGACAGCTGTCCCGGGTTGCTGTTTGCTTTGCTGATTGTTACCACTGGGGACAACACCCTGAGCTTTGGGCTGCATGATAAACTCAGCATAGGACATAGCGGGACCCCCGGCGCTGGGGGCCTCCGCAGGGGGCTGGCCGGCAGTATCGGATGTTCCCGAACGTCCCGCTGTTCCCGAACTTCCCGCTGTTCCCGAACTTCCCGCAGACGGCTGGAACAACGGCTTTAACTGCAACAAAGAGGAAAATTGTCATATTAGGGATTCAGGATGTAAAAAACAGGGCTGCAACTAACTAAGATTATTTTAATCTTCGTTAAGTTGCCGGTTATTTAAAATGTTGGTCAACAATTGTTAAAAAAAATCTTCGAAATATTCACACGGAGCAACAATTCAGCTAAAAAAAAGCCCTCAGAATATAATCATTTTAGTGTTTTATCTTCTTATCATGTATTTTTAAATCAATTGAGTCAATTTAACATGTTGTGCCTTCAAAAAAATATCATTTACTATCAAATTTGCAGGGATCCGTGAGGGCAGGCTTAGCACAAAACTCCCAAACATAAAAAATGATTCATTTCCTTGACAATTATAGATTATTAACTTCGTTGCCAATTGATTTTAGAATCGAATAGTCGACAGAGCGTTGCCTCCCCAGTCGAAATGCACAGTTTGGTAAAAAATAAATAAATAAGTAAATAACTTGCCTAGCCATTATTTGGCAAATAATGCCTCCACCAAGTGTTGTTTGCAATTATTATAATTATAATATAATAATAATATAAATATTATTGTAATAATTATTGTTTTTTTGCATTGGTGTATTACTATCAACCTCCAACGAACGTTTGGAATTCGCATCTCGAGCTTGCCGTGGAATTCTACAATAACGTTAGATCTGAAAAGGAACAATTGCACGTTCATCGCTGTGAACCGTTCCTGTGGTTTTATGTTATAACGGGAAACCTTACACACCGGTTCCCTGTCTCTAGTGAAGGCAGAGTCGTCCAAGTTGATCTCGAATCTTTTACGATCCATCGTGCGTATTTACTTCGCTCGCTGGCTACACACTGGCTAACTAACTAATCACATGGCACTAAATTGTTATACAATAGTAATACACGGAGGCATGGCTAGCGTGTTAGCCGAGCCGCGATTTGTAAACACCGCCACGGTATATCGATGTAGATATTTGCTCAATGGAACCAACGGTTTCCTCCGTAGTCCGTAAGGGGCGTCTACCTGACGCCATCTTGGATAGGACCAACGCTCTCAGCGTAATGATGGGGCGCCCCCACGTGGAGGAGGGGGGAAATACGCCTGGGTGAGTTCGACAAGAGGCCTGTGTGGCTCTTGCTGCGCGTAATGTCCATGCGTAAAATACTTTTCATACAAATGTACTGCTGCTGCTGCACCCCCCAGTCCCGCCCCCTCACTGGAATGTGTTGGGTGTAGGTGTGGTAAAAATCATTAACATGCTTTGCAGAGAAGTCCCTCGTTCAAGTCCCAAGTCTCAAGTCTTGTTTGGGCAAGTGAAGTCCCAAGTCAACTCCATGTCAAGTCATCATTAACATGCTATAATTTTAGCTCCACAAACTGATTTTAATAAAGTCAAAAGCAAGCAATAGTTTTGCTTTTATAATAGTGTAACGAAAGGCCGTCCCTCATGGAGGAGCTGGGAATAGAGAAACTAGAACGTCGACAATAGCTGAACTCAGCCATTGCCAAGGTTAGTTCGGACTCTATTTAAGGAGGCGTGTTGGCCGGTGGAGGACCGTCAACGGTGCCGGCCCAGAATGCACCGCGCGTGCATTCACTACAGTATTAATGTGGGATCACCACAAAGTACCAAGTACAAAACCTAAATGTGCGTTAATACTTTACAGGCATTTTTTTGAGGGGCACACCCAAAGACTAAATAAAAACAGCGTATTACTGTAACTGCTATTGTCATTGGCGGACAGACTACAGGGCCCACCGGGCAGCCCCTTTATTTATAGTCGGGTCCACACTCTCTTAACCCAGTAAGCAGTAGGCGCTATTTGGGCCCCCTCTTGTGGTTACTTGGGCCCACTGCATCCTACAGTTTATACTTGAACGTAACATAAGCCGAGAAGTGGTAATTTAAAATATTTTTGAGTTTATTTCAGAGCATGACAGCCTGGATTTAAGTAGGACATTGAATCCAATAAACAATTGAACGTTAAGTCACCACAGTTTTTTGAGTAAAAGTGTCAACCTTTTGCCCTTGGCCAGAGTTACACAGGCTATTGTACTCAGTGCGTTACCGAGTACCGATAAGCCAGAACAAATTAATCGTCCACGCATCGCACGCTCCGAAAAATCAAGTCGCATGCGATGCGGGGACTATTTGGCCCCTCCAACGGCCAAAATAAATCCCAAATTCTCAGAAATTACATCCAATTTTTTTTTTAAAAACTAAAACATCACATACAGGTTTAGATAAACTTTTATCTACAATCTACATACAAGCCAAAACAACTGGATCGTCCACGTATCGCACGCGATTAGGACAGACCGTCTAGTCGCGTGCGATGCGTGGACGATTCATTTGTTATTTGGCGAATAAACTCCAAACACCTGCTCCACCCGGAATAGGGAAGAAATCACAACGCCAAGTTTGATAGCAAAACAGATTTTAATTTTATTAAAACATTTCCCTCAATATATTACTCATTAATATTACTTAACAATGCCCCTTCACCAAACCCTGCTTAATATACATTTTAAGTTATTCCACTTTGTACACCAGTGTATGGTTACAACACAAATTCCTATCACAATATTAAAAATAATGGCCATTTACGATCAATATCACAGGAGTACAATGAAAATAAAAAAAGGAGGGAAGTAACGAAGACTGCCGATTTATAAATACGCTTTAAAAACAACTTGATGTCCACAGCTTAGGCAGCAACAGCTAGACTTGTATCGTTTGATACAATGTGAGGGAAAGTGCTGGTTCCACGAGTTCCCTGGTTCCACGAGTTCCCTGGTTCCATTGAAAAGTTTGAAGTTAACTAGAGCTGCAACAAACCATTATTTTGGTCACCCATCAGCCTTTTTTTTACTGCGATTAATCGGCTCATTTTTAAAATTGAAATTGGAACAGATTATTAACCTGAAACATGAATTATTAAAAGTGTGCCATGATATTAATATTACAAACTCTTTGCAGTTTCGCCATCTCCATGCATTGCTAACATTTCCATTATTTAATATTGACATGGAAGAGTCTACTCTTCCGTGTTTTCACCCATTTTGTGTCATAGTGAAACTTAACACTATACAGTATCAGAGAGAATGGGTGGGGCAGTCCCACTGGGAACGCCAACACATTTGAGCGGAGAATGGGCCAAACAAGTAATCGATTAATCGCTGCCGATTAATCGATTATCAAATTAGTTGACGATTATTTCAATAATCGATTAGCTCTAAAGTTAACTTCAACATTAGGAGTGAAGGCGGGTGGAAAAAACAACTGCGTTCAAAGAGGATGCCACAAGAGCAAGATCATAAAAAGTTCAAGTGGATCTGTGGCGTCCATAGACTGTATATACAGTCTATGGTAGCGCCCCAGTCAAGGTTTCTGTTATTCATTTTCTTTGTGGCGTCCGGTTTGAAAACAGAGTTAGGAGTGAATGAAATATGACTCAAGGAATTCTAGATATGCACAAATTACTTCCAGTATTATCCATTCTGGAGATGCAGGTTAATCAAAACAGCATTATGTAGAGAGGTCATGACAATAAAATTGCTGAAAAAACAATATGGCCGTTTCTTGGGGACATTAAAAAAACAAACAAAAAAAACAAAGGCTGTGTCCAAAAGTTCTCCCTATATAGTGCACTATATGGAGCACATGCCATTTTGTAGGGGTCTTCGAATACTCCATGTACCCTATAGAGTGCACCCACAATTCGCCGCAAAAAGTAGTGATCAATCTACTTACCTAGTTGACCTAAACATGGTGCATGGCGAGAGTGACGGCAATTACTTAATTAGCGACTCTAGCCAAATCTCGGTCGATGCTATTGAGTGAACTATAAGTAAGTGCACTATAACGGGAGTAGGGGATAGGGGAGCAACTTTGGACACAGCCAATAATTAAAAGCAGCTAAAAGATAGTTTTTTTACTCCAGTTTGAGTTATAGCCACTCAAATAGTGGTTGTACAACCTCAATGTGTTTCACAGTACATAAACCGGTAATTCCTAATAAGGATTAATATCATGAAAAATATAATATATTTTAAATTAGATCTTTGACTAAACATTGGCTTTATTTCAGCGTTGGTAGGCAACGTGGTACAGTACCATGCAAGGCAGGACCTTTAACCTGCACGACCAATATACATTCTCAACAAGGTAACATAATAATAATAAAACTTCTATTTTTTTATTATTATTATTATTATTATTATTATTATTATTATTATTATTATTTAATATAGTTTCCATTATGTAACATTCATCAAGGATTATTCTCTGTATTGACCAGAGAAGAAAGAGATTCATCTTTGTTGGTGTGAACAGCACACAGGCGGCCAATTAGCCTGGAAAGTCAGAACAAATGAATCGTCCACATATCGCAGCGGAGTGGGGGTCCGCGTTGGCCGAGTGGTTATGGACACCGCACCTAACGCGACCCCATTCATGTTAGTGGCGCTGCGTCTACCGCAGCGCCCACAGTGTCGCAAGTTCGACTACTCTCGTCGATTTGTCTGCAATGTCTACCCCCGATCTCTTCAACCCAGTTTCCGACTAATCCTATCCAATAAAGATGGAAAAACGGCGCTGACGCCGGAAAAAAAAAATCACAGCGGAGTGGACGTGACAAGAGGCATGGAGGCTCGATTCGAACAAGGCCCACCTTAACGGGGCACTTGGACCACCCAAATTTTGGCGATGATCTACCGTATTTTTCGGGCTATAAGACAGAACTTTTTTTCCTCACGTTGAACTAGGCGGCTAATGAGACAGTGCGGCAATTCTGGGTTTTTTTGTTCCCACCGTCTGCCTGGTTGGTCCAGACCCACTGGACAGTCTAGTTGTGTGCAATGTGTGGACTCCTTGGTTCTGGCTTGCAAGGCTAGCGACCATGACGCTCAGTTAGATAAATAAATTAATCCATTAAAATTGCTTGGTTAGATCCCTTACCGTGCCATCGATGCGATCCCAAATCCTATGTAGTGATAGTTCCGTTCCCTGACTTTCTGTGTTACATCCCTTTATAACATGGTGGCCAAACATTGGAAGTCACAGCATTTTCTGGGGTCTTTTGTGGACACCCGATAAACTCCAGTCGACAAAGACTGGTGCATTCATTGCTGGTGTTTCAGTGCATTCATCCCCATGGTTGGAGCGTCACTTTCAGAATTCTGCAGCTACCAAGTGCTGGGATTCTCCCCACCGCCGGGGGGGGCGTGACACGGTCAGTAGATGTCTGGTAAGTTGGTGTAGTTGCGGTCGAAGTAACCGCCCTTGTACAGCCAGTCCTGGGACCCGGTGTGGGGGTTGGGGCCCGGCTGGAACCACCTGGACCAGGTAACCACACAGGGTAAGAACTGGGTCAGTATCTCAAATAGACCGAGATCAGAACCACTTTACTGCCAGGTCGTGGATACACAATGCAGTTGGCAAGACATCTGTGCATCTGAGAGACTGATGAATGTTTGACACAGAGCTTAAAACACAGGGATTAAAAGAGAAAAAAAAGAATCGTCTGACGGAACCTTTTCACCCTTTAGGCACCAGATGGAGTATCACCCAGTAACCACGGAAACCAACGTAGCCCTCATAACAAAATATAAACTGGTTCGGTGCAAGGACTGGTCTCTGGGCCGGGGCTAGGATTAAACGTCAGATTTGTGGTGGTGATGTCATAGAGGTCGGTAATGGGGTCTGAAGGGTGATGTTACAAGTGTTGTGGTGTTTATCCGTGCTGCTGGGGCTCCCCTCCAACACTTTTGAGTGCTGATTCAGTCGTCGGCCTGTGCATTAACCTTGGGGTGTCAACAGCCATGGCGGACGCGGAGGTTGAGAGCCAGGGCCTTTACATCGGTGGGGCCTTGGTTTCTTCATCGCTCTCTGGCTCTAGTCGCTTTTGCTGGATGCCCCAGGGGAAAAATACATCAATAAACTGTACCATCCTATGACCCAACACTGACAGCTGGTTCTTTGAAGGCTTTTACTATTTTTATAGTAATATTTACCGCCGCCAAGTGTGAATTATATTACCTTAGGCTTCAGCCTCAGGCTCAACATAAATTATAATGGTCTATTGAGAGGTGTCGATGTAATTGCAGGGAGAAAGCACATGAGGGCGTGTGTTGTTCAATCAGGTTAATAAAGTCCTAACAACGGCTCCTATCTCTAGTTCCTACCTGGTGTTCCACTCCTCCATGGTCTTACTTCTCTCCTTCCTGGCGTCTCTCTGCTGCTGCTCCAGTCTTTCCTTGGCTCGACCCGCCTCGTCTACATCACAGCACACATTACTACAGCTTTAATAATTTCTTATAGATTCACCACAGTTCATAATCAATCATCATGATTGACATGTTAATGAACAAGTCACAGACTAGGAATTATTTTGATACCGGTGCAGAGAATGAAGTATAAAGAGCAAAGAATAAAAAATAAAACAAAACACAAGGGCATGTGTCAATAAGTTGTTAGTGCTGGAGCAGGGCATACTCCTAGTGCAACTCTGCAGCTCTTGGAGCAGATCTGTTAGAAGGGATGCACCGATACAGTTAAAAAAAAACAAAAAACGATACGAGTACGAGAACAATCATTTCAATACTCACTGATACCAAGTACTACCGATATCGATATCGATACACCCCCCCCACCTCCCAGAAAAAAAAAATAATAACCCAATGTATATTTGATATATTATTTTGACATGAATGTAGGTCAGAGTAGAATAGGCAGCACCGCCTCATTTCCCAGTAGTGGTATCGGTTCATGGCATCGGTTCATGGTATCGGCAACTGTTTGACAAGTACGATTACATAAGCGAGTATCGGGGCCGTATGGCAGCGTGGTAGAAACTGTTCTTATCACGTGAGGTTTTGATTCTGATGGACCGGAACCTCCAACCAGAAGGGAGTGGAGTATGCTTTGAATGAAACCTATAGCGTTGATTGAAAGTGCAAAATATAAAAAGAGCTGGGGCAGGGGGAAGAGGGTGCAATGACGGCGCGGAGGGCTGTGAGTTCGCCTCCCCTCAGCGACAGCATTGTCGCACGTCTCCTCCCATTCTTTGCCCCTTTACCAGCTAATTGTGAGCAAAATCTGAAAAGAGTCTGAATGGGCCGCAAAGAAAGAAATACATATGTACATTTAATACATTTACAATTTCATTTACCATTATAATCCATCAATCAGGACTTCGAACCGGTTCAGGGAACGAAAACCAAAAATGAACAGAATTTAAAGAATTTTCTGAAGAGCGTAAACGGAAACGAAAAAAAGATTTCTTCAACTGTTCCGGAACAGAAACAAAACATTTTTTTTTTCCGTTCTCTATATATTTGAACATATCCTATGTCTGGGAGACTATTTCCGGTTGTGCATCCATCAAACTTTTACTGTCAGTCATCAAGCCCCATGCATCTGGGGCTCCATCTTGTGGACAGACGAGGAAGCGAATGTAATGGCGTTTCAAAGCCGGTTTTCACGTTAACAGTTGCAAGTTTGAAAGTCCACCAAATATATTTTGTATTAACTATATCTAAAAACGTAACAGTTCCCAGGACGAAAACATTAAACATAAGCCTCCCTGAACCGTTCGGAACGTTTAAAAAGAATTTTGTTTCCAAGCCCTGCCATCAATGTCCTTCTCCATATTCTACTTTTTCATGTCCAATGTGTTTTTTCTATTTACAGTAACTATCAAACTAGATTCAGTGACAACCAAGTAATTAGTGAAGAGCCGTTACCGATCTGTCCGCTCTCCATGGCTCTGATGTCGGGTCTCAGGCGACAGTCAGTCCGGGGCAGAAGTTTCTCCAGGCCGGCTTCCATCTCGTTGAGGGACATGGCGAAGTTGGTGAAGTTATACATCTGAGGAGGAACAGGTGGAAGTGAACGCACGCAGGGCAGAGCAGCCATAAAAATGACTCAAGTAAAAGTATCGTTACCTCAGCTAAATATTACTCAAGTACAAGTAAAATGTAGTCATCCAAATAGTTACTCAAGTAAAAGTGCTCCACAAAAAGTTACTTGGTAACCCTCAGTAAAAAAAAAAATTAAAATTAGGAGAAAGAGAGACCGTGAGAGAGCACCCGAGAGGGAGAGCGAGTGCCCGAGTCCAAGAGGGCACATAGAGGGAGAGTGTCCAACCGCTCTGTATGCGTTGCAGAAGGGTGGGACAAACTGCCAGCCCCGTGTATTTCCAGGTAAACTGGTCCATTGAAGGTAAAGTCTTACTGAGCCAGAGTGCGATGGTCGCGGGGAAATCCTCCACAGCAGAGAACTTCCAGGAACCACAGACACCGTCTCCTGGACCTGAGGCATGTCATCAGCATCTCCGGTGTCTGCCGGCTCCTCCTTTAGACAGAGATGGCACTGTTTTAATGCCAGGGCTCGCTCTGTGGCACTTCATCCAGCCCAGTGCACTCCTGTTCCTGTAGCTTAGCCTCACAGCAGACACAGCAAGGTCTGCTTCCCCAACCTCTGCCTTGCACTCAAAAAATAACTCTTCTAATGCCAAAGAATGGGCACTGAGATACTGCAAGAGTGAGCTACTGCCAGCCAAAATATGATATTGCCGATATCATTATCCCTGGCCTGTTCTTGCAGGAATCGCCAAGTTAGCAGAGTCTTTATTGCCTTTCAACCTTTTGATTTTATCCCCCTTTCAACCCGCTGGAAAACTGAGCACTTTGAGGATTTGTGTGCGTTTCTGTGGAAGCAGGATTTGGCATTCTGGGAAGGGGTTAAGGTAGGTGTTAAGTTCAGGGTTAGGTTTAGGGTCGGGGTTAGGCTTACGGTTAATCCGTAATGCCACGGTGACTAAACGACTTTCGGACTAAACGGCCCGTTTCTGTGTATGTATTGTATGTGCATATGCTTGCTTATTAATAGGTTGGGGAGATTGTGCGTCATATATTTTTCGTTGTGTTGCTGTGAAGCATTTTATTTGATTTGAAAGGTAATGGCTGTTTCCATGGCTCCAGTTGAAGTCTCCAATAACGACCACTTGATGGAATGATATGCATCAATGTTTAGACTAGTGTTGGCGAGTCATGTTAGCGTCGGCGAGTCTGGTTAGCGTCGGCGAGTCTGGTTAGCAAGTCTGGTTAGCGTCGGCGAGTATGGTTAGCGTCGCGAGTCTGGTTAGCGTTGGCGAGTCTGGTTAGCGTTGGTAAGTCTGGTGTGGTGACCCACCTGTCGTTTCTTGCCGTCACTCTTCTTCTCAGTCTTCCGGTGGTTTTCGTAAACCTGCGGGTCCACTGTCCACATGCATTCGGTCCACTTCCCGTAGATCACACACAGCTTCCGTTTACTGAACACACAACAGAGTTTACAAACAAATACAGTGAGTTGGAGTGTAACAGATCACATTAAATCACGTTGAGACAGTGTTGGACAAGTTCACTTTCAACATGAACTTGTTCAAATCTCAGTTCAGTCCTTGTGAAATCAATTTGTTCATTAATTGTTCAGAGGTCATCGTTTTAACTATGAACAAGTTAGGAAATGAAAAACAAACATAATATTAACATTATCATACTTACCTAGTCTAGTCCTATGCACACAAAGGGTCAAGAGTCAGGCTTGAAGATATTGGCAATCAGAATATAGTTAGGGGTGTTCGATCTTGGAAAAAAAGTAGATCACGATCGTTGGAGTGCATATCACGATGTCACGATCTTATCACGATCTTGGACATTTTTATTAACACATTAACATTTATATTGTAATGCCGTCCCTGGGAAGGACTTGTTTCGTGTCCCAGCACACTGCGGAGACGCGGCGGGTACTTCGCTCGTGTCCAAGCGAACACACACTGAACACGCTGCAGCATCTTACACACGAGCAGTACTCGTTCCGTTCGGGGCGAACATACACTCAACACGCTGCAGAGACCCGCCGAACCAATTCTATATAATGAATGTGGAGGTTCCCCTCCGCCATGACAAACGCTGAATGTGTTGTTGTTTTGGCCGAGCAGATGAAGAAGCGCTACGTGTCATGAGTGGGCGCGGTATTGAGGCATATACATACATCAGAGACTAACTTTCAATGTGTATCGCGATACTGACGATGTAGTAGAAATAACAGATCGTGACTGCTTAGAAACGTGGGACGGTTCAAGATCGTCAGATCGAACACCCCTAGATATAGTCAATCAGGATATAGGTCATCAGGTACTTTTGGTCCATGATGTAGCCCTCCACACGGTGCAGTTCCTTCCCAAACATTCCACACGGCTTGAAGTTGAGCACACAGCGATCTCCGGTACTGCAGACACACACACAATCACAGACAACCAGTGTGTTACAGTAGCAATACTTGTTTTTGCACAAGCCTCCTCATTCTGTTGACAGCGTTGGCTCTGCATTCCCGGACGGGACGAGAGTGTGTTCGCTACATTTCCATTCAGGTTCCATTCAAGTTACCTAAAATATTTGTCAAATGAGTGTCTAGTGTTCTGGAAATTTCCATAACACTAGGAAATTTCCATAACACTAGTAATTGTATTTCAATGTTGCGTTTTCTTCGCACCGAGTTGGTGCGTCCGAGATGCCTCACAACGCTGCGTGTAGAACCATGTGACCACTTCTGGACCAATGGGGTGGCCGCATTATCTAGGAGGCACCTACTGGTAGTTTAATGGAACGTGTAGGTGCACACAGTCGGCATGCGAACTGGGAGCGGCTGTTGACATTCGAAGCTGCTCCTACTACGTATAATACGCTCCTCCGCAACCAATGCGATGCTTTTGGAAGCGGACTCGACACACCAGTGACGTAATTGCTCCTCCCCAATTGTAAATTGAAAATGGTGAATGCGCTAAAACAAAACAAACAAAAAAACTGCTTGTGGATCCGCGTTGGCTGAGTGGTTATGGACACCGCACCCAACGCGAGCCCATTCATGTTAGTGGCGCTGTGTCTACCGCAGCGTCCGCAGTGTCGCACGTTCGACTACGCTCGTCGACTTGTCTGCAATGTCTACCCCCGATCTCTTCAACCCAGTTTCCGAAAAATGCTATCCAATAAAGATGGAAAAACGGCGCTGACGCCGGAAAGAATAACAAAACTGACATAACATCTCCACCAGGCATCTCCAGCACACGCCGGCCAGCCACACAGGCAGCAAAAGGGAATAAAAAAGGATTATATTCAACACCATCAGTTCTAAATGATGTCCATGAAACAATGTCATTCTAAATCGCAGGCAGATTGATGCTGTTTGCCTTGCACGGTGTGTTACCTATGGTTAACAATCTCCACGGTCCCGTACTGTTCTATCCACAGGGAGCCCAGGATGACGTTATGGACACAGCACATGGGGTTGCTCCAGGTATACACGTCTTTGTGCCTGAAATACAAAGACATTTGATACCGATTTGTTGGCGGATCTGCATCTTACAAAAAGATAGGGCTGTCGCACGGCAATGTCATGGCTTGGTGACGACAACCTTATGGTGGTATCATCACGGTCATGCTTATTGTCAAAGGCAAAAGACCTGAAAATGGAATACGACCTGAACCACATAAGTAGTGATTACATTCATATGGTAGTCTGTCCTTAGTCGACATGGTGGTACTTGGACCGCCGAATAGTTTCTCATGTGGTACTTGGTATGAAAAGTTTGAGACCCACTGGATTAGGATGATTTAGACGTTTGCTAAAGAGTTGTTCCGAGATTTTTGATGATAACTCATGGATGAAGATTCCTGAATGTAGGACCACAATGATCTACATCCCGTCTGGAGAAACGGGTAAGATGATTTATGATGTTTGGGAAAACGGTCCAATGTGTATTCAGCAAACCATAGAGACAACAGACAATACTAACTTGAGCAGCTTGAGTGTCATGACTCCTTTGGGCTCGGCCTCCACGCTCTTTCCCCAGAACTTCAGCTTGGGGTAGATGGACCCGTGGAACTCAAAGTCCCCGCTCAGGCCCTCGGCGTGGAAGGCGCTGATGGGAGGGTGGTGAGACACCTGCTCCGACACCAGGTGGAAACCCTGGTCCTTCCTGCACACAAGAGGAAAATACTTATTAGATTACAAACTAGGGCTGCAACAAACGATTATTTTAATAGTCGATTAGTTGGCGATTATTAAAACGATTAGTCGATTAATCGGTTAGGTTCGTTTTCTTCAGAATAAAAAAAATCCCAAAATATTAACAGCAAGCAACATTTACAAGAAATCCATCTTGTCGACTTGAAATATTGTCAAATTAAGATCCTTGGTAAGCAGCAAATGTACCGACAATTAAGTTACTTTCTGACACTTTGATGGTTTTCATAATATTCATAATTGTTATCCATCATATCAATTTAATATTTCATATTTTCAGAAACAATTGATATCTAATTTGCATGGACCATTAGAGGGCAGTTTCAACACACAACCACTGACAAAAATAATGATTATCGATTATTAAATTAGTTGCCGATTAATTTTATAATCGATTAGTCAACGATTAGTCGATTAATCGTTGCAGCACTACTACAAACTATCATGTTAATTATTATTATCGGTTATTCGAGCCACAATCGATTAAGCAATGATTATTGATTAGTAAATGAATCAGCAAATAATTTGATAATCGATTCATCGGCAGCGCATCATTGTTTCCTTGTTAAGTCCATGCCCCACTAAAGTGCGTTGAATACATGTTCCCAATGCCAGTCACCATTGCTAGCCTCATGGCCCCGCCCATTCTCTGGGATACTTAACACTAAGGCTGAAACGATAAGTCGATTAATCGTTGACTAATCGATTGTGAAATTAATCGACAACTAATGCAATAAAGTAATCTTTCTCCTTTTCTTTCTCTTTACTTTACTCATTTTCTTTCTCTTTTTTCTTTCTACTTTTCTCTATTTTTTTCTTTATATCTTTTTCTTTCTCTCTTTCTCCCTCTCTTCTATCTACCTTTCTCTCTTTCTTTTTCCTTCCCTCTCTCTTTTTTCTTTCTACCTTCCTCTTTTTCTTTCTCTCTTATTTAGTTTAGTTGCTTGCAGCCCTACTTAACACTGTTAATTAATACAGTAAGGATAATAAGTTAACTTGAGAGAAAAATAACCTAGCTTGTTCAGCAGGCCTGTTTGTTAAGAATTAGAATGAAGTTCTATTTCTGGTAGCAGCCTTCTACCTGGTCAGTTCTAGTTCTGGTAGCAGCCTTCTACCTGGTCAGTTCTATTCCTGGTAGCAGCCTTCTACCAGGTCAGTTCTAGTTCTGGTAGCAGCCTTCTACCTGGTCCGTTCTAGTTCTGGTAGCAGCCTTCTACCAGGTCAGTTCTAGTTCTGGTAGCAGCCTTCTACCTGGTCCGTTCTAGTTCTGGTAGCAGCCTTCTACCAGGTCAGTTCTAGTTCTGGTAGCAGCCTTCTACCTGGTCCGTTCTAGTTCTGGTAGCAGCCTTCTACCTGGTCCGTTCTA
>OMKY01027937.1:1207-12737 GCA_900302395.1 Bregmaceros cantori
TATATATATATAATCTTGGTTTTGAATCATTATTAACATTTTTCAGCATTTTCATGTTAGTTTTTATTTCATTTTTTTTTTTACCTAATTAAACATTCTTCTAAAATTATATTTAAAAAATCAGTACGTATATGGTTGTGGAAATGTAAAAGTTTGGGAGAATTTGATCCAGTAATTTCTGAGAAACGGCTTTGACTCTAAAAAATGCATTTGTATTTTTTCATTACCTCGTGTGTGTTGATTTTTCAATTTTTAAAAGATCAAAGTGTAAAACCTACGTCACTACTTCACATGAGAAAGCTCCGTCATCCCAGGCTGTCCCATCGAGCAGGGTTTGTTTCAGGTGCGGGAATCTGCTCGTGCTGGACGGGGACGCTCGCCGTGTTTGTCGGTATGTTTGTAAGCGGTGAAAACAAATTTTCCTTGCCGACCAGGGAGCATTAAATTCGGCCATTTCTCTCGAACCAGCCGGTGAATGGGACATTCTGATGTCACAGCTCCAGCCCCAGGAAGTGACGATCGGCGAGGGGGCATTTTTTTCTGGTTAAAACGGACTTGTGAACTTGCTTATGAAAGAAAGAAATATTTTTTTAAATCAATGAAAATGAGTGGTTAAAACAGCGTTAGTATTTGGGCAAATGACAGTTAATGACTCTGTACTTTGTACTCTGTCTTAAAATCATTCATTCATCATCGGATATCACTTTGATCAGTTGATGATGAGTGATGTTTTCTAACATACAATGTATTTGGCATGTAGCTTGCTCTTGCTAACTCATAGCTAGCCCCTTAGCTTAACTTAGCAGCCACGTTTGATACCTGCTCTGTATAGTAGAGTTTAACAAATGAACCCTTAGCATATTCTTCTGTCAAGATCATAGACTGTATATAAAGTAGACGCAGCGTGCATGACATCATCCCATTGCTGTGAACGAACTCGGGTTGTGCCACCGACTGTGCGCTGTCATTGTTGAAAGTACACGTATATCCGGGATAAGGAGCGATAGAGAGAGCTATACAGTATATGACCCACCCCACACGCGACTCCAGTCCAGTGGTACTGTCCACTAGGGCTGCCAACGACAGTGTCTGAATGAATGGGATCCTATGGGAGCTGAGATAAAAAATATGAACACGTTTGTGAAATGATGACTCCCCTCACACAATTAACCGATAATTATCCCGACATATGCATATACATTAAAAATCAATTAGGAAAGATCTTTAAATAGGTTAAAACATTTATTTACAGCTTACGGTCAAGACTGACCATTTCCTCTATATGGACATCCCTATCGGAACTGCCGTAACATATCTAAAAAAATAAATAAAAAAGCAGCTTTCGGCAGACTTGGTCCAGCTTCTGAGTTAAAATCCATGCCACAGATTAATTTCAACCATCTACAAAGCTTAGGTTAAGCAGTAACAACATCGGTTCACAGTGCATGGCTGGAAGTAAAACCTGGTAGTTTTCTTTCAACTTCAGACTGTACTTTTATTTGTACTTTATACATATCTGGTAGTCATGTACCATATCAAAGCAAATATATGAATCTCTTAACTAGAAAATATGCTTCTATGACGCTCCGTTCTTGAGTTACAAGCCCCCGAAAGCAGAGGTGAATCCTGAGCATTACTACAAACATGATAATACCAAACATGTACGATCACCACTTGCGTTGTGCAAATGCCAATGTTGTGAGTTATATGAAAGAACATCACTGGCATCACACTGCAATCCGAAACAACCTCCCTCAGATCATCTCAGATGTAAACGGGAGCCTGTGCCATGTGGGAATAGACAATGGATGCGCCCGAATGGGCTGGGATTTGTATGTGTGTGTGTGTGTGTGCCTTTGCGTACATTTGTCTCAGCATGGAATGTGCGCGCCCCCGTGGTCTTGTGATCCATAATTTAGCCCCTCCAGTCTTTCAACTTGCGTCTGTGCATGGAAAAACACAAGATATTTTTCATGAAATAATTATCCAACTGAGTCAATCGCCCTCGTCAGGCAGATTTTGCATATATAGATAACCCCTGGGCTTGGCTTTCTATCAGTTGCAGCAGACGACCCCCGCGGTCTGCTTTGCCGCAGTGTCGCCATCCCATTCGTGCCGGGGTTACTTTGGGCAGAGTTGTACGGGGAGAGATGGAGAGGTTGTTTTTTTTTCTCCGCACTGGACTTGTAAGGACATCAAATGCCATTTTTTTTGTCTTTGAATCTCTGTGAACATGCATTCAGATAGCTCATGCGAAGCACGTAAATAAAACAAATTATTGTGTGTAGCCTTCCTTTGCCTGTATGGCCTCCCTACAACACCTGTGTGTTCTCCTTGCATCGCATGCAAGCGCAATGGTTAGCATTGCTGCCTCACAGCTAGAAGGTCCTGGGTTCGAATCCTAACCCAGACAGGTCCTTTCTGTGTGGAGTTTACATGTTCTCCCCGTGTCTGCGTGGGTTTCCTCCGGGCACTCTAGTTAACCTGCTCCATGTCAATGCCCCTGGCCAAGGCACAGGCTCACAATCTGGAGTTGGCTCTGGAGCCTAACCATGGATCTGTGGTCTTCTTCTCCATGGAATTAGAATATACACTAATGTGAGGTCTGAATCATTGTGCACTAGCGGCCCGAATGGCTTTTTTAAATTATGATCACCCCCAGCCACCCTCCCCACCCCCTGCTACTGCTATGCAAAAAAAAATAAAAATAGAATGCTATGAACCCACTATCTTGCCCTAACCTCCAACATCCAGTTTTAACTTGTATTAATGGTTTTAACCCTTTTAACCAGTTTTAATGGTTTCAACCCTTTTAGCCAGTTTCAATTGTGTTTTAATTTCTCCACTGCCGGGTGAAATATAGCAACTCTGCTAAGCCTGTCATGCACAACCATCTTTACGTATCACATGTCTCATGCTGAAATGTTTAATGGCTCTGTGTTGTCTGTCCTAAAATAAAATTCATTCATTCATTCATTCATTCATGTATTCATTCATGAAGTTATGTTTAGGCTGCAAGAACCATTTTTATTGACTGGCTTTGTGTGATGGGAAGGGGAGAGAGTGAGGAAGCTGACCTGCAGAATACACACGGGAACGGGAATCGATCTCACGACAGCAGTGTGCGCCGTAGAGCTAAGCCATGGGCACAAGAGTGTCTGATGGATGAAGCTTCTGAATATCGCAAACTGCTGACACTGACATCTCAGATATTGGGGGAAACGGGGGAATGGAAAATTGCTATTTGCCAATTTTAGTGCAACGTACGGCTTTGATTCATGGCATAGCTGCTAAAGTTATACAAGTTATACATATATTCTGGAATATACACTAATATAATATTAGCTCTCACTCACAGAGCAGACTCACAGTGTCTCAATCGCATGCTCCCATTAGTGATGAGGGGAGGGGGGTGTTATGTGAGAGATGAAGCAGAGGTTAGTCCCTTTTCCCACAGCCTGGGCGATGACTCGCCTTGGCCATGGCGGAGTGTGCGGGGTTAATAGTGTGGGGTCATGGCTGCTTTCTGACCACAGAGACTCTTTATTCTGGGGAGGAACCCATGCTAGACGAGCCAGATAACGCTTATTAGTATTAGCCTTGCCGTTTCTATATGCCTCGAACAGTCTCTTTCTCTCGCTGTCTCTTTTTTTCAACTCCCTCATGATCCCTCCCTCTCTGTCAGTCTGTTTTTCTTTATTTCCGTTGCACATACACATACAGTACCCAGTGTTCTCTGCTCACGCATTCACATATTCCATCATTCAGACATTCAAGGACAGACATAGTATGGAAAGTACTCAGCTACTTCGCTATATGAGCCTCGTTGACGTCCTTCATCATCATCATCATCATCATCATCATCATCATCATCATCATCATCATCATCTTCACTTCCGTAGTTGTGGCACCACTGAACACTTTGCAACCAGCTCTCTCCATCTCTCTCTGCCCTCAGCCACTCGCATGGTGTCATTTGTCCACTCTTGGATGTCATCTTTCCATCACTTTCTCTGTCTTCCTCTCTGGCACTGTGCCTTGAAGGATTGTTTTTGAGAGTCCTTGAGATCTTGTGACATGTCCTACAGAAAACACATACTACACGATGCATTTTTTAAAGGTATAAATTAAAAAAAAGTAATCATGGACCCTCAGCATCTTGCAAACCATTTATCTAAGCACCTTCCTTCAGGCAGCAGGCTGATGTCATTGGGGAAACGAACCAAAAGATACCAAAGCCCCTTTCTTTCCATCGGCTGTATAGTTACTTAACCCCTCATCTTTGTGCTTCTGACTATTATATTATATCTGTTATATCCTGTTCCACGTCTGCAGCGCCTTGTCTTTACCTGTTCCTTCTTATTTTTGTGTAATGTAATGTATTGTTGTATAATGTGATGTAGTGTTGTATACTGTGATATATTGTTGTATACTGTGATGTATGTTGCAGTCACAAACTCACCAATTTCACCAGCCTGACCATGTGACATGATGAAGGGGAATAAACTGAGCTGTCACAGTCTCCGGCTTGAAGCAAAACCAGGCTGGGTTTTCACCTTCACAGTGCGAGTTTAAAGTCCTGCCCAGCAAAATACCGAAATGGAATAGCGGAATGGAGTTGGTGATTTCTTTGATTCTCTATCCTATTATATGTATTTCTCTTCATGTCTTACTCGTCTCCACCCCTCCTCTCTGTCCCCATCTCTCCGTCTCCAGCTCTCTCACCTTATCAGACAGACCCACTATCAGGCCTGCCCAGGATGCCAGCAGCAATGTGGGTTGGCCGTTGTCATCCTATGGGATCAGTCCTTCCGTCCATCTGTGCCTTGTTGTGACAGATGAAGAAAAATGCTGTTAGGGAAAATATATAGATATTATGATACATTTCTGTTTCAGATTGTTTATGTTTATTTGTTGATGTTTTGGTAAAACCGATAGAGCCTGTCTGGGTGATTGCACTAGGAACATTTATAAAATTGGAACGATAATCAGAGTGGGCACTACCGGTTGGTGTAAGTAAAAGTTGTGCCACATTTTTGTTTTACCTATGAATTGAGTTGTCATTGAATAGAACTGAAGAGCTGCACTGGGATCAGCTGGTATTGTGCCTATTTGCAGTCCACACATCGCACGCACATTGAGTCTGGGCAAATGTGTCACCCGTATACGGGCTGACCAATCAAATTATTCAAATCGAAACCTGGGCGGAGTCTGGTATGGTCGGCACGAGACCTGGGCGGAGTTTGGTTGTCACGCCTTCACCCTGCTTGTCCCACCTACTGTGCTGTGACTGGATAACACGATTTGCCCATCTCTGACCATAATGAAGTCCTATATAAAAGAAAGTCCAGCTTCTGGAGTTAAAAACCACAGCACAGATAATCATTTACCTTAACAGCTGACCCTTATTGTCCTAGCTCCTGAGTCAAGTGGATCGCAACCCCAAAGTCTCAGATCAGGTCAGTCTTCGCGACCGAGCGCGTCACGCCTCAGCTCAATATGTTGACAAAGTCTGACAAATATCTGTTCTTCTCCTGGCGTTTGTGCTCATCTGGGTGCCGTCTTCCCCCTGGAGCCTCCACCCGTGCCCGATCCAGCCCCGATGGACACTGACCATGAGATGAGTAGCTTGTCGGATGACGACGCCATGGAACAGTGTTGGATTTGAGATGTTTTATTTACACAACCGACCTCTAAAGGGTCTCCATTAAATATATACAAAGAGAGATTTATTTAAACTCAATAAAAGGGTTTTCAACCCTCCTTGTGTTTCCTCTCTGGGTAATTATTAACTACAGACAATTGACCCATGACAAAACCTTTTATTAACTTTTTATTTTTGCCTGTAATTTTACTTGGATTTGACACAACTCTGCCATTATGCTTAACTTGCTTACGCTGAACATTGCGCAAATGGGTTTCAGCACACCACACACCGCGAGAGAATGGCATAGGACGACCTCAATCACCCCGTACCAATCAGGGCTGTGCAGACATGGTGAGAAGATGGACGTTAAGAGCTATTATAATCAGCTGTGTGTGTCTGTGTATACGCGTGTGCCTGTGTGTGTGTGCATGGGTGCACTTGTGTGTCTGCCTGTGTGTGTGTGTGTGTGTGTGTGTGTGTGAGCTTGTGTGTGTACGCTTGTGTATATTTGAGTGTATACGTGTGCGGTCGTGTGCCCACCTATAGTCTACCCTTGGCTCGCTCGAGACAACCACTGTTTTCTCAGTGGATGCTGAGATGATGTTAGAGTTAGATGCACAAACACGCACACAAACACACATATGCAAGTGTGTATCTGTGAGGGACTAAAGCTATAAGCTGAGCTACCTAATGATTCTCAATGGGTGGTCCATCTGCTCAGCTGTTTCAAGTTAAAAACACACACAGTCACGCGCAGTTAATACACGCACACACACATCTATATCTCCCTGTGTAGCTCTCACACGCTCACGTACACACACACACACAAACACATGCTGACAGAGATGTCGATGGGGAAGCTGCCTCGCAGCGAGTGTGGTGGGCTAATATTTACCTTCAGAGCAGGTGTCCCAGGTGTGGCGGGTGAACAGGTGTTGCACACGGTTCACTGTTCATCTGTTTCACATCTCTCTGAATCTCACATCTCGCCGAAGTCGCACACTTCAACAGGCCATCTGCTAATGAGGGTATTGTAGTCTTCAGCCATGCTCACCTTGTCCGATCATGTTAGCTTTTGTCCAATTTGGCCCGGACTGCCGCACGGACATGACCGAGCACAGCAAGATGCTTCCCTCTCTTCTAAGTAATTTGAGAACTTGTCATTCATTTTCACAAAATAAATTCTCTACAGTAATCAGTGCTGGAAGCAGTGGGAAGCTATGCTAGGCTAACCCGTCATTTAGGGTGATTTGGACATGGGAAATGCTAGGGCACTTGATGATATGTTTAAAACTTGGGAAGGAGGACTTTTGGATGATTTGGGTCAAGACTTAGGTTGGGAAAGAGGACTTCTGGACGATTTGGCTCAAGATTCGAAAGCTTTCACATGAAATTGAGGATCACCAGAGCTACGAGATGTATAGGTAAGCATAAGGACACCATCTGCTTTTGCCGTTGGAGGAATTATAATTATTGTAAGTCAGGAATCATAAACAATGACAGAGTTCCTGGCAAATGCTAGTGATGATGTTGTGTGTGGCGCTTCCGTCGCTTCCGTCACTTCCAGAGGCTAGCAGTAGGGGGCGATACTGCCCCGTTAAGGCCCTGGGCACGGCCTCTGGAGGGAAGCTAGGAAGAAGTTGTAATGCTAACGATTAGCACCTATAGCTTCCCTATTTATACCAGCAGATTCCATTGGCACAATCGGCTGTCATTGTCCTGGATTAGAGGCTAAGTAATATGATATTTTACCATCTTATAGTTAACCACGCTGCCTCTTAACCTAGCGGTTGTGGTTCCTTCCGGCAGACAGGTCTTAATGTTAAAAATCAATGTTTTCTAGACATGTCTGTGCGTGCGTTTGCATTCATCAGCTCAGCAACCATGATTTGCAACTCAACTAAAATGTAGACTCATTTTCAAGCTCCACTGTTTGGAGATGGGCCAGTTGATCAGTGATTATCACCCTCGGCGAGTAAGTGAACGTCTCGAGTTGCTATATACCGTATTTTCCGGACCAATGAGCGCACCTCTCTAAAAGCCGCAACCCTGTAATTTTTAAGAAAACATGGAAAAAAAGTTATATAAGCCGCACCGGCCTAAAAGCTGCGGCCATTTACTAATATTAATATTCTGTTTAAATTATTAGAACTGAACTGAACTGATCAGTCTCCGAACGGAGCCCGAAAACAACGTCGCTTGTCATAACAACGGCAAACAAAACAGATCGGTTATTGATTGCTTTACTCCTCGAGTACGAGGAGTAAAGCAATCAAGAACGATATAGCTAGATCAATAGATAGATTTATTAGATATAATATTTATTGTCATTGTCACGGTCGTACAACCACAACAACGAAAGTGACACCCGATTAGAATTAGAATCTACATAAAAACATACCAGTTATGCGGCCCTCTGCTCGCATAATGCTCACCCCGGGTGACGTCGATGTTCATGCTATGTGAAGCGGGTCTATTTACTTCTTTGCGCTTCGCTGCGAGATCGATGGCGTTCAACTTGAATGCGGCGTCATATGAAATCCGTGTTTGTTTTCCATGATGATCCATGAGGGATTTGTAAAAATAAAAAATAACTGTTGTAAAACTCTCTGTGTCACACTCCAAGCGCTGTGCCGTCCAACTTCCGCTTCCGGTGCAAAGTTTCCCAGGACACGCCTACCCCATAGCTCTGACCTGGAGGCGGACGCGTATCCTATAGCGCCCATCTTGCAGCGTTTCGGCTTGTGACTTCCAGCGGCGTTTTTTTTAAATTTTATGCTAACGCACCGGTGGAAAAAACCCAGAATAGCCGCACCGCCTCATAAGCGGCATAGTTCAAAGTGATGGAAAAAAGTAGCGGCTTATAGTCTGAAAAATACGGTACTCGTAGAATTAATTCCATCGTGTTATGAGATCAGAGATCTGTCTTGACCTAAATTATTATGGTTAATGTGAGCTTCCATTCATGCTCGCATTATTCTGCCAGTTGTTATGAATTGTAGAAGGTAGTTAAAATAATAATTGATGAAGCCAAGACCACAGCACGAAAGGTTTGGCGACCAATATAGTACGGTATAATAGTCCGAGATAACTATCTAATGATTGTCGCTCACAGAACGAAAATAAAATAAAAAGATGATAAAGTTCATTATGTAAAACACAGTTCAGTCTCTAGAGATCCCGGGATACATGTTTCTGCAGGCTCCTTAGCATCTCATATAGAGAACACATGAAGAAGTGAAAGCCGGAATAAAACAAACCATTGGACAGTCAAAAAACGAAAACTAAAATAGTATGGACATGTCACAAGATCCTAAGGACTCTCAAAAACATTCAAGACACAGTGCCGGTGGAATGAGGGGAGGAAGACATAGCATGCAGGGAAGATAACATCCAAGAGTGGACAAGTTGCAAGGACAGAGAGAGATGGAGAGTCTTCAGTGGCGCCCCAATGGCGGTCAGCCACACTACAGGAGTGATGATAATGCTGAGATGTATGCGTTAAAGAAAAAATATTGTTGAATGAAAAGTGTAATGAAAATAACATTTAGCAAAATGTATACAAATTATGCCTGATGTTTTCTTCATGAGAGATTGGCTGCTGGCAAGACTGGCTTTAACTGTCTGTTAAAAGCTGGCTCTACTCAGCTAAGGAAGCAACATACGCAATTGACTTGCAGACGGGTGACACAAGCCAGGAGGTTTTATTAAATATTGTCTCATATCTTTTCCTTCTCCCGATGGGACGTCATGTCTGACCTGTGGTGGCCCTCCCACAAATTACCTTTCACAGTATTTGACACCGCTCCGTGGGAGGGGGCGCTGATGCAGGCGTATGTGTGTTTAGAATATGCAATTCCTGACATTGTGTTGATGTGACATTTACGGCAGCATTTTTAGAATCGTAATGTTGATCAAAAACGTCACACGGCGGGGCGGCCGCGCTGCGCTAGCGCTAATGGCTTTCGCTGTGTTCGCAGCTTGGGACCTCCGATGAAGACGATCGAGAAGAATGATGGATGCCACTGCATCCTGTCACACACACAGACACACACACACACACACTGTTTTCACACCTGTTGGCACATCTATATTTACAAACATATTCCATGCTGCATCCACATTGTTCTAAATCAAAATGCAGGTAATATAATTTAATCAATCAACAATTGCACAAATATTTGTCACAACTTACACATAACAGCCGTCCATTTGATGAGACTGGGGGCCCTGTCAATGAAGTCTTATTGAGTGTTCTACGAGGAAATGTTGGTAGTCGCCCATTTCTGGGACAGTGGAAAAAGGAGCAGTGTCTGGACCCGGTAATCACTGGTCTGGGGAAAAAGTTTTAAACATCCACAACGTGCATGTTTAAAACAACAACAACGTTCTTGCAATGACCAGCGGTCTTCAGAATATCCTTAATTTGTGGAAGCATTTGTGGAAAGTAATGTCACATCTTCTTGGTCGCTGTGTGCCAGACACTTTGCGATATCATACAAAATACTGGCAAAAGTAGCCAGATTTCTTACTTAAGTAAAAGTAAAATACATTTGTACAAAAACAACTTGTCTACGTTTACAAAGTACAGATCCAATGAATCATCAATGTATTTACACTTAATGGAAATTCATTCAATGTAAAAAGTACAGGCTTTGAAATATACTCAAAAGTATTTTTGAAAGTAAAAAGTATATGTTCTGAAATGTACCCCCTTATCTTCAAGTGGAAATCATCAAATCAGATCATATCAGCTCTCTAGCCAATCTCAATCACGCGTGAATAGAAATCGTAACAAAGTAGCCTTTGCCTGTGGTTCGCCACTTCAACATAGCTACAAACCTACAAACATATCTCACCTATTGGATTTGTTATTCAAGCTTCTCCTCCAGACTATTTCTTCACTCCCCATGTAAATGAGCTCCATTTGAATGTGTTTGAAGCTGGGTTTTTTTTTTTTTTTGGCATTTTTTTAGTTTTCCTTTTTTTTTTTTCTCCAACAGCCTCGGATAGCTGAATATCCATCTGTCCGCTTGTCTGCTGAATTCTGTAAATGTCACACCTACTATTTCAACATGAACTTCTCTAGTGGAAACGCCGTTGTAGTTGTTATTATTGGGGCTGTAGTTAACAAGGAGTGAGTGGGGATGATCAACATTCTACAGACCACAGCTCATAAAACGCCAGGCCGGAGGCTAGGCTCACAGGGGCGTGGTCGGGGAAGACGAAGCCGAGCAGCCGGCATGGTAATAGAGCAATAAAATACTGAGGTGTTCTCACTTTTATAAGGTCCTCGCCGCCCCCACTTTATAAGCCCCCACCCCTACTCCTACCCCTCCACGCCTGTTACTCTGACCTCTGCTGGAATGGCCCCGTTTTTCTGTTGGCAAACACTGCTCACGTCGCTATCTTCAGGGCCCCAGAAGTCGACAGTCACGGTAAATAGCTCGCCTGCACGTAGCGATCTGTGGGGTCCCGTAACCCTCTGCTCTTGGTGCTCAGTGCGGGAATTAAACACAGAGAAGACTGTATCCAGTAAACGGCCAAAAGTAGCAAGTTCTTTTGTTTGTCAGTTTGCTGAAGGGGGTTGAAAATCGAGCTATATAGAGAGAAGAGAATGGCGACAGGTTTTACGCATGTTCTCCTTGTGTTTCATAAACAACGGCTATAGAGTGCCAGTTTCTGAGGAAAAACTTTTGGACGGGCGGAGGTGTGTTTGTTTATATATTAGCTCTTTCAGCGGCAATAATTTTAACACTAAAAGATGCTCACTGATAGGGGGGTGTGGTGGCAGAGTGGTTATAGAGCGTGGCCCCAGACCATAGGTCGAGCAGTGCCGCGGGCTCTTATCCACTCTTCGTCTTTTCTGCAATGTCTCCACCC
>OMKY01028123.1:2252-12873 GCA_900302395.1 Bregmaceros cantori
GGGGAGGCGGGCTGGTTACTGTGACAACGCTGCAGAGAGTGACAGACAGTATGAACAGGATGGTGGTCGTGTGTGTGTGTGTGTGTGTGTGTGTGTATGTGTGCACGCATTTGGTTAGGCTGACAGCAACAGCAGTCCACAAATGTTCTGATGTTATAAAATATCTTGATCATTTTTTTTTTCCATATTAAAACTGTATTTTGAAATCTAATTTATTTATTTTATTAGTCCGAGCAGGAAACAAAATTCTGCAAGCTTCATCTGGGAACCTACAAGTACGCTTTGGTGGAGAAAACAACACTTTTTTTTCCTCTACCACTGCAGAATTGCTCCAGCAGAGGACAGTAGAAAGCAGCGGGGCACAATGGAAGACGCAATGGCAGAAATTGCACAAAGAGGTAGAGAAAGGAAAAGACAGGAATGAGGAGGGAGAGAGAGAGAGAGAGAGAGAGAGAGAGAGAGAGAGAGGGAGAGAGAGAGAGGGAGAGAGAGAGAGAGAGAATAAGAAAGAGAGAACTGAATATGTAGAGTCAGATCGAGAGGGAGGAGGAGAAATAACAGGCAGTGATGACAATGTGAATTGAGGCATTCAAACGTCAAAAAAGAAAACAAGTGCAGCCGAGATGGTCGGGATGAAGGGAAATACTGAACCGAGGCCATTGCATAATTGAGCAGGGCCTCCATTAAGGAACTGCTTATCTGTCGTGCCGGAGACATAGGCGCCATCACCTTGTGATGGGCAGCCACGCTGCAGGGCAGAGCTAACATTAGACCGCCGGTGATTGACGGGGGGGGCTCCAGCCAACTGGAATCTGGCCATGTCTTCTGCCGGTGGAAGATAGTCATCCTTTTCTGTTTACAGTAATGAACAGTGGTGGTGGTGGTAGTGGTGGTGGCGTTCGAGCTGGCACCGTTCGTGTGCAGAGTGGGGGGAGAGGGGGGGCTGAGAGTTGGAGCGTGGTGGGCCGAATGATAACAAGCAGACTGGAGACGTCGCAGCCCCGCAAGAAATCCTTGCGTGCAACCCAAATCATCTTTCAGCCAAGTGGCCGTCTGGCCCAGCCCATCTGTCTGTGTGTGCGTGTCGTGTGTGTGTGTGTGTCGTGTGTGTGTGTGAGTACTTCCGTGTCGCGTGTGCTTGTCTGGTCACATGTGGGTTAACTAATAATCACACACGTACTATGAATGTAAATAACATTTTTCTGTGCATTTTTTCATCTATGGCTGAATATATTCTAGGGTTGTTGGATCTTAGGCTGTTTAGATTTAGATTTTCCAAAAATCGGGACACACCAACACATCAAAACATCATAAATTTTTTAATGATATTTTCAAGATGTTTTTGAATATTTAACCCTCACCAGCCTAGGCCTGTTTCAGGCTCTCTTTCAGGCACTCTGTCATGCTTCAAATAACTATGGATAAAATATATAAAACATAACATTGCCATACATATGTGTGCTTGTTTTTTATCTGAACCACCTCAGCTATAGTGAATTTAAGAATGAATTGTGAAAAAATGACTCGTAAACAACATGAATAAATAACGCCCAAGGTGTTATCCGTGGCGCTTTAACGCCACTTCCTGGGATTTAGGATAGAGGGCGCTACTGCCCGTTATTTATCCTGGATCCAGGATAATGCCAGCAGGCTGAATCGAAGGAAGCCTGCTGTATAAATAGAGGACGCTACAGGTGCTATTGGTTAGCATTAGTTCTTACTCGTAGCTTCCTGCCCTGGGATTGGCGACCAGCGTCTTACGGGCAGTAGCGCCCTCTATCGCAAATCCCAGGAAGTGGTGCCAAAGCGCCACGGGTAACACATGGCAGATCATTGCCAATTTCATACAAAAACTCCATAGCTGAGAATGTTTTGAACATTTTATTTGATAATCACTATGGTTCAGCATGCATTTATGTCAGAATAATGAAAAACAAAAATAAATACATACAATCTTTTTTTAAAATAGGGTTTTTAATTTGTGTTTCTGTTTTCAGTGATTTTTTTAAATTACATATATTTTAAACATTTTTCTAAAGTTATATTTAAAAAGATTACATAAAGGGATGTATGCGCTATGAAATGATTAAGTTTGGTGGTTTGACCCCGGAATTTTCTTAAATAGAAATGAATGCACACCGTCACTCCCTGAAGGCACATGAATGTTCAAACTCTACCGTCATATTATTTTCGATAAGTTCTACTGAAAATAACAGGCCCAAACATGGTCCATAAAGCTTACAGGATCATTTTTCTCATCTCGCTCTGTGGTAGAGCAGACTTTCAGATGCTTTGTGGCCGAAACAACAAGCCCTGCCGTGGCCATCTTAATCTTAGTGTTTAGGGTTGCTAAACGCATCTGCATGATGTCACAATAGCTCAGCAGGGAGTGAACGGTGCATAAAAAAACCTGGATTAAAAACAAAATGCATCTTTTTTTAAAACAATTTTTAAAATGCGTGGGTGAAATGGCCTCTAGAGGCGTCGGGCGGTCACGGTGCCATGCTGCTCGGTGGGTTAAAAATAGATTTTGCAGTACAGAGAAAGTGATTCATGGTGCTGCTGTATTAAGTTGATATATCAATCAGCACAACAACAATGTACTGTAATTATCCGAAAGAACATCACATTTTGATGCATTAAGTTCTCCTCCCATCATGGGTTTTCATGCCCTACTTCTCATGGAAGTGTTGTGTCATCATCTATTACTTTTAATCTATTACAGATCAAAAGGAGAACAGATTCTTATTTGCTGGTACAAAGTAAAAATGTGCAGAAAATGTACTGCAATATGAATGTGATTATTTGGTTATAAACTACTTGATTATATATTGCCGGCCAATGAATTGATTAAACATCCCCAAATTCAGTCCACTCATTTATATACTAGTGCCAAATAGTGCCCACGTGGGCTTTTGTGATTGAGAGTAATATGCAAGACTGATTGGTCGAATGGACAATTCTAGTAAATAGTTTAAAAAATGTGTGTGTGTGTGTGTGTGTGTGTGTGTGTGTGTGTGTGTAGGGGGAGACAGCGAGACAGGGTGAGAGAGGGGATGGGAGAGAAAGAGAGAGGGCTATAGATAGAGATGAAAGAAATGCAGCAAATTAATTGTTGGAAATTTGAGCGAGACCACGTACACGCTGACTGGCAGTAGAACCTCAGTGGGTGCGACACATCGGTTGTATGTGGAGCAGCGTTTGAAGCTTCCTCTGCTTAATTGACCAGCCTGCTGAATTACACACACCAGATGCCCCCAAACTGGCATTGCCTCAGCTCTGATTTGGGGGGAGGGGGCGAAGGGTGTGTGTGTGTGTGTGGGGTGGGGGTGTGATGGAGAATTATCAACAGCGCACAAACCCAGGTGTCCTGCATCTGGTGCTCAAGGAGTGTACGTGTTAGTGTACATGGTCAGACCACCGTAGTCCACGGACAAAATGGTGGAGAGCCCATAGATTAGTGTTCCCCAGATTTTTTTTTTACTCACAATGTCACTTTCACGTATACATATTAAGTTTCAGCACAGCAGACTTACACAGACGTCCTACAGTAAAACACATTACTAGAATGTCAAATTCTAATCAGAAAAAAAAATACAGATCATCATGATTACATGATGCGTTGTTGTGTTCAGATTAGGGCCCGACCATCGGTGTGGCCGATTATGTCTGATGAATCGAAATAAAAATTCATTCATTCATTCATTCATTCATTCATTCATCCATTCGAATCTAGGTGCCGTCAAGCCATTGGTATCAGTTATCGGATGACATTTTTTCATCCACAACCGCTGCAAAATATATCTATCGACTATTATATTATAGTATTATATTATAATATTCATTTGCACAAACATTTTTTTTCAATTTTTTAAAAAACTGTTCAGCTGCTGTCTGCCATTACCGTAACTGCTCGTGTTGTTGACGGGATGCACTAAGTAAGTTGACTACGTAAGTCAACTTCCCTCAACTCATGTTTTAGTAAATTAAAGTTTTGCTATATAAAAAGTATATGCTATGTTAAATAATAATTAAAAATATATAATAATAATATATAATAATACAAAATAAATATTATGTACTTTAGTTTTGCTTCAACCACAACCCGCCCGAATTTAATAAAAATATGATGCGGCGTGTCATCCATCTGATCTGTGGCTTATTCATGGGGCTCGTGGTTTCAGCCGCGATTCTCACATCTCCACCGCCTCCCTCTCCCCAAGACAGCACAATATCCAAACCCCCCACTCCAATAGCACTGTGCCGCACAACACAGAAAATATGTTGTGCCATCCCCACACACACAGAGCCTCATTTTAACCTGGACTTACATAGTTGTGATTACAGCAGAATTACGAGCGTGTACAATGCTTAATAATATCCACCGCACTCTAACCTCCATGTTTAGAGTCATTATGGTTGAAATGAGTTGATCATATATAGACGTATCGGCATGACTGTACATGTGGATACCTTTCTGATTTTGGTGCATTTCTGTAGCCTATAAGTAACAATCATACTTAATCACCAACTTACTGATAGATCGCTGGCCACTTACCGTGGTCACGCGACTTTCGGGTCTCAACGGCCGCTGGGAGATGTAGTTTGCTTGCGCTGAGCATGTTCGCCAGTGGCGTCAATCGCAATTGCGCTACTCTAGGAGCACTTGCATTGATAATGGGTTGCCACGCTTACTAATAGCAGTAAAAGCACTTTTTTTGTACCACTACGGCGCAGGTTTGCAATCTCTGAGTGCTTCTAGATGATATTGGTATCAGCCCTCAAATTCTCATATCAAACATCATAGCGCTAACAAGTCTGCAATTGCTTGCCATAAATAGGGTCATTGAGAATCTGGCTTCGCACACACACACACCCTTTTCTGTAAATGCTGATGAAACGCAACCACTGACAAAGTCAGTCACACTCAGCCGACGGTCAAGTCAATCAATCAGCTGGCAGTGTAAGCCTGTTAAGTGGGTGGACAGTTCATTAGCAGGTTAGCGAGCCACTCGCACCATGTAGCCATGTGGTTTCGGCCATCTGGTGAGATCGCTAGTCAGGAACCAATTGTGCAGAAAGCTTTGGATCTAGACCATACATGCGCAAACTATCCGCCTCACTGAACGCGTCCAAATTATATTGCTTTTTAGAACCCATTGTGACCCGCGAGTCAAAAAGTTTGCCCACTCCTGGTCTAGGGCAATTTCACAGACACAGACACGAAGCTACGAGGAAGAGCTAATGCTAATGAACCTGTAGCTTCCCTATTTATACTGCAGGCTGTGATCGACTCAGCCTGCTTGCATTATCGTGGATTGAAGCTGGATACTTTTACTATTTACCATCCTATAGTTAACTATTCTGCCCTTAACCATGCGGTTGTGGATCCGCCCACAAAACAGGTCGTAATATTGAAAGCTATCCTTGTATAGACCTGTTTTGTTCCATTGCGGTAAGATGAATTGACGATAGCAAACGCACGGAACAAAAAAGGTCTAAACAAAGGATAGCTTTTAATATTACGGCCTGTTTTGTCAGCAGAACCACAACCGCATGGCTAAGAGCAGAGCGGTCAACTATGGGATGGTAAATAGTAAAAGTACTCAGCCTCAATCCAGGATAATGCAAGCCGGCTGAGGCGATCACAGCCTGCAGTATAACTAGGGAAGATACAGGTGCTAGTGGTTAGCATTAGCTCTTCCTCGTAGCTTCCTGTCCTGAGATCGGCGCCGAACGCCTTACGCAAATCTACTGCCCTCTACTGTTACCTGTGGCGAAGCGCCACAGGTAACACAACAGTGTCGTACAGTTTATCGCATGTGGGTAGTAGTTATGTCTAGTGTCCGCGAGGCATGGACCCACGTGGGCCACATGAGGCTTCTGAGTTTGACAGCGATATGAGAGAATGTGATAGGTTGAATGAACAAATCCACTCTGATGTCTTTTTCTATGAATGTTTTCACGATAGTTCAGGATAGTCAGGAAGTTGAGGCTGAAGAGTGATGGGAGTCTTTGGGCCAAGTTGGCTGGAGTGAGATGTCGGTGAGATTTGTCAACTGCTCATGGCTGTGTTGATGATCCTGAATAAATGGATCATGGATCCCCCAAATCATGTGTAGTCGGCAACTTGTGACGTATGGTACAGTGCACAGACCGAGTATAACCTAAGATGTAATCCCCTTTGGGGGTGATATCAAGTATTCAATTCAGTTGCTGTGTTTTTGATTACAAAAGACTTGAGATCAAATAAATGCAACAAACGCTCCATATGGGCTGACCCTGTGGTGCAGCAAGTTAGTCTGCTGCCTCAAGTCTAAGGCTTAGAACCTTAGATCACAGCACACAGACTGCCGTGAGATCGCTTCCCCTCGCGGTCGTATACTGCACGTCCGCTCGTCCCTGCTCTCTCGTCCACCTTTCACACTAACATTGTCAATAAAAGGAGAAAATGTTGCTTGCGCGTTATTATATAAATTAATTATATATTGTTCTGCTTCGTCCAACTCATAGAACAGCCCGAAAACCAATTAAACCAATTGAACCACTAAGTAAATAAGGTAAATTAACATTTAGAATGATATGAAGTTGTTTGTTGAAATTTCTTGAATTAACAACAATAATAATAACAATAACAATAATAATAATAATAATAATAATAATAATAATAATGAAATAATTTGGGCAGGGGGTAGCATAGGGTGAAAGGCATCACATTGATTCATAGCCAATTAAGCAATGCATTCAAGCCAAAAGAAAAAAAAACAACAATCTAAGCTAACATTTGTCATCATAGCGCAATCAGCAGGGGAGAAAAGATTGCCGGTGAGCCTGCACATCTGTGAGTATAGTACGTACAAGTCTCCTTTGATTCTGACACTGTCACCGGAGCCTGTTAGCGATCAAGGGGGTCTCTCGCTTAACAGGATAAGAAAAAAAATGAATAAATAAAACAACGCAGATGACATATGGTGCACTGATTTAGGCAATAACAAGTGACAAATGAACTGGGAACTCCGCACACACAGGGAGTTTAAAGGTTTAGGAGGGGCCTGTGCAAATTACCTCATCATCGGCATGTCGGCTGCTGTGTGCGCACGCACGCGTACGTCGGCGGCGAGTGTATAATTGCTCCCGCCGACAAGTGTGTGTGTGCGCGAGCTCCTGTATGCCCAGCGGCGGTACTTTATGCAGATGAATGTGGAAGCGGGTCGCGCCGTTTAGCAGCTCCCATATAAATACATTATGAGCAGGCGGCGGCTGATTCTGGATACAGCACACAACGCAATGTCAACATCGGCCCCGGGCCATGTCCCCACCCCCCCACTCCCCAGACCTTTTTATGCCCACAGATTGGAAGATGTTTAAAATATCATGTGTGTCGCCCACAGCTGGTGTTCTAATTGTACTGTCCCCAAGAGTATTATTTGAATTAACTACACTGCCTTGCAAATTATGATGCAAATTGTGTTCGAGTGTCATCACGCTAAAATATCTTGTCAGTTAAACCCGTGGCTGGTATTCTGTCTCAGGGAGTGTTTGATTAGGGTTGTCAAAATACAGTCAATGAATTATTACATTATCATTAATTTTATCAGTCGATCATTGATTAAATTGGTAGCTTTTCTAAAGTGTTGCTCGGTAATATGGTGTGAAATAAGTTCTCAACAATATAACAATTTCAAAAATGAAAGATAATGTTCTTCCGTTATGGGTTTTGATTCCATTAATTCAGTCTTGTGGTTGTATTTGGATATTATGAACTAGTATGGTCATAAGTCAAATCATTGACATCTGTACTTTGAATCACTGCAGTCAATCTAAGGCAATTGTGAACTGTGATCCCAGGAATAAAAGAGAATCTATTCCAGATCATCACGTATTTGTGAAATTGACACAAAACTGCTCGACCAATCTTGATTGGCCAGAAATCGTCCAAAAGTTCAGATAGTTTGAAAAAAATATGATCAAATCCCGATCACAGGATCGGGACAACCCTTCTTTATTCCCTCGCAATGCAGTGAATTGCGAGGGTTGAAGTATCCCAACCACCATACAGTTACCAATACTCTACTAGAACTCTGAAATGTGTGCGTTGCATCGCTTCTCACCCATACCAACAAGCACTTTCGTTCATGCCATTCCCCTCAGGCAAAAGGTTCCGGTCCATTAGAATCAGGACCTCATGCCACAAGAACCACTTCTTCCCTAGCCTGCCGAGTCAGAACCAACGAATCGCACACACATTGCAAGCTGCTAAACAGTACATTGCGTCTCGGCAAATCAGGCAGACATCGACGTATGCGGGCTGACCAATTGAATTATTTGAATCAAGACGTGGGCGGAGTTTGTTAAGGGCGATGCGAGACGTGGGCGGAGTTTGATTGTCATGCTTCCACGCCGCTTATCCCACCTAACACGTTTTGCTTTTTTGGACACGTTTTTCGACACTGGTTTCACCACACCCCAGTTTTAATTGTGTGCGATGCTTGGACGATTCGTTGGTTCTGGCTCGCTAGGCCACATCTTCCCTGCTGCTGTATGGCTACTGAATGCTCGGAACTATCCTTGGATTTTGCATCGTCCATGCATCGCACATCGCTAGACGCTTGCATTGTGTCTGGGGAAATCAGGCTCGCCGTCGGTATGGAATCAATCGACGCGGCGGAGTTTGAACGGGCTACTCGAGACGTAGGCGGAGTTTGGTTGTCACGCCTCCACACCGCTTGTCCCACCTACTGCGCTGTGAGTGGACCACAAGATTTGATTAACACGTTTTTTTTTTTACGATTTCCGACCCTGTTTTACCAGACCTAAAGCAAGCGCCTAGCGATGCGTGGACGATGCGTTGGTTCTGGCTCGCCAGGCTCACTTGCACCATACCATCCTAGTCTGTGGGCTTGTATCATTAACAATGACAAAAGAACATTTTTATGGGTCAACACATGTAAAATCCTAGGGAGAGGTACAGACGAAAGAAAAGTAAAAACCAACATTAAAGCAGAGAGACAGACAGGGGAAATGTTATGGGCAACCGAGCATCTAATAAGGCTGAACCTCGACACTCTGCATAATGCCACAGCTCATTAACAGCCAATTAGCCCTTTACAATGACATGCTTACTGCTGGTTATTGATGCAAATCAGCCAACAAAAAGATACAATGTGCATAACATGCATTGGCGGGGAAGGGACAGGTCTTTGACAAGTAGATAGATAGCTGCAGCCCACACATCACAGATTATTTAAATCCAGCGGTGGACAATTCCAGTTACAAAATAAATGTGCCATCCTTTGACTCCATCTGTGCCATGTCAACAGGCACAATACCACCTGATCCTAATGAGTGCAGCTCTTCAGTCAGTGTGGTTTGTTAATCAAGGAAAACATCTCTCTACATATACTGCGGTCTGCAGTACATGTAGAGCCAAAACCTCCTGGAACCAGAATTGCCCACCTGTGCTTGAATCACAAAACACAACATTGTCTTTATACAAAATACAGTGAATGCAAAGAGGGAGAGAGAGCGCGCTCACTACTGTCAAGGGGAATTTGTTTTTTTTGTTTTTTTAAATGCATAATGAAGCGCCTTTAAGTTTAAGGGGAACAGATGAAATGCAAATAAGTAAAAATACAAAAATATATAAATATTGCACTTTATGGATAAGCTTGGTGGATGACATTTTTATTTTTTTTTGGTGGAGAGGTTTTTAGTTCTGAAAGAGTTGGAGTCCGAATTTCGAATGGTGAGGCTGAGTCAGTTCCCAAGCTTGGGGGCTACGCAGTAGAAGGTGCCAGATCTGTGTGTGTTGGTGTGTGTCCCGCCCTCCCCAGCATCATCAGCTGGACGACACCACTTTGATTTCTTTCTGTTTCTTCCCCCCTCCAAGCCACTCCCCATTCCATATGCAGCCTGTATCGATTACCACATGCTGCTGAACACTGTCCACATCACATTCACAGTAATTACTTTAAAGACCTGCTTATGACTATGTGTGCGTGCGTTCGCGTACGGGGTTGCGGGGGGATGGGCATCTGTGGATTAGAGGACCAGGAGTGGGCTGTTGCATCTATAGGTTGGTACATGTGGGAGGAATCTGGTCAGTAGACATGCGACGACGTGCGTCCAGTAATGACAAAACGGATGACTTTCAGATGCAGCTCATCACCGACACCAGGCGCAATGACGGAACCAAAACAATATGAATAAAATGCCATGTTAAAAATAGTGCAGAATAGGGATATCAAAAATCTGTTAATGCATTATTCAGATTCAGATTCAGCTAGGTAATATAGTAATAGGTAATACCTTTTACTGGCACCAAAACGACAGGTTAACAGCCAGACAAACAAAAGTGGTGATTATCTTCTCATATCATGGAGGTATTGGGAGATTCTGGGTCTACTGTGTGTGCACTTGTGCAGCAAATGTATTGCAGTACGCAGTTGGTGAATTGTTTGTACTAACGGAAGTGAGTGAATATTATTGTTTGGGCAATCAATGAATCATCAAACATCACGCACAATGACAAAACCACATCCAAGTAAAAAGTAAAATAAAATATAAAATGTTCTGTTATGTTTTAAAATAATGCAGGCCTCATAATTGACCGAACAGTATA
>OMKY01028207.1:1213-13327 GCA_900302395.1 Bregmaceros cantori
GGGATGGTGGTCGGGTCTGTAGTCTGAGTATTGCGTTCAGCATCCGCAATAATCAAAAGCAGATCTCTAAAACTCTATGGTCATGGAAAACGCTGCCAAATCGATTCTGTGGAGGGTAATAGAAGCAGAGGCAGGAAACACGACAACATCTAAACATGGCAGTGCTTAATTTGAGGGGGGAGCAAGGGGGAGCTAGCTCCCCCACCTCTGACGGCCGCTCCCCCACCTCTGACATGCGCCCCCCCAGCTGATCTTGAGCTGGGGGAGCTACTCGTCCCCAGCGCTCCAGGACCTCCGGCTTGACAAATTAAGCACTGACGAATGGTCAGGGCTCTACCTACCGACCCTAAACAGAACTACCCTGTCAAGCCAGAACCAACTAATCGTCCATGCATCGCACTCAGTAGACGGTGGGTCTGGTGCCTGGTGGGTCTGGACCAACCAAGCAGACAAATTAGATAGCCGCCCAAATTCGGCCCGGGCCAATGTCACGCCTACTGTGCTGTGATTTGATAACACTCATAGCATATTGTGCTTTGAGTGAAGACAGTGAAGAATGATGATGAACTTGCTGGTCTCCCCTGAGAAGTAATGAACTTGGACAACAAGCTGCTTTAGGAATGTTCTGGATCCTCCCTCCTCCTCCTCCCGAGAAAAGATGTAGAGGCCAAATGTGCAGCGACCGTCACACGTCTCTCGCCTTACTGAGAATTGGGCAGTCAGCAGTCACATGACTGAAGAGACTTAGGCTACGTCCACACGGGAATGTTCTTGAGCGAATCAGATTTTTCTTCTGTGTCATTTGCAGATCCTGTCCACAGGACAACAGCATTTTGGGTAACGCAAAACGAGTTTCAAGGTGGGAAGATTGGGCGTTTTTAATGGGATCGACAGTGTTCCCTGTGTGGACAGTTTCGGGGGCTGGAGCGGCTTCATTAGAGTTGAAAACGGTTCGCTAGACAGCAGACATTTTCTTTCCAGTGTTTATGTGCTACTTTTTTGAATCCGTTCCCAAAGCGTTTGAAAAAAAATCCTTGTTTTCTTCCTGTGTGGACGTGGCCTTAAACAGTATCTGATGTCAGCCGGTGGACCCACATTCTACATGGCATGAGGTCAAGTCATGAAATCCATCAACTTGCAACAATACGGTGTAATTTAATTTTAAAACACATTTACAATAAATCTGAAGATGTCGCATCAATTATAATGCACCAGAACATGAGTCAAATACAATGGCTAAACATGTACAAATAAAAGAATCATACGCATCAACAAAAACGTTCATTTGAAATAAATATATATTTTTTGTTCATCATTTTTTCACAATTACTGCTTGTAGTCGAATGTGCACCGATGTGGGTCTTCCAGTGGCTGTTTAGTGTCGGTAGTTTAAATCCTCACCATTCGTATGTGGGTTGTCTGCCTCTCCATTATTTACCTTCCACTAATCCCTTAAGGCAGAGTTTTGTTAGGCCATTTTGGGGGTGCTTTATATGACCGTTAAGTTTTAGAGATCTGATTATCTGATTAGATTGCCATTATTAGGTCAGTCTGCAGACTTATTTCGATGTGATGTGTGAATCTGCGGTTTGTCATCCACCGTATTTTTGTTCCTGCTTAAAGATCCTGCATCCGGTCTCACCATTCCGTTGAGCATGTATCTGGCTTATCTCTGTGCCTACGAGTCAAACCAAATCCTTGGTTAAATCATTGACATCTCACTGGCTCCATGGCCTACTTTTGGGTTGTGGCCTAGCAATTGAGAAACACTGCTTGAGCACGACCCCCGCCCCCCTACGCTCTCCACCACGTTAGTCTTTGACGGACGACCACAATCGAGGCTAGCGTCCTTCAACGCTGCTGAAACTCTCCAATTGCCAGACTGGCGTCATTAGCCTCCACCAGGTATACTACTACTCGCTCCAAACATAAATCAGTTGGGCTGTTCAGGGAGCAATGAACAAAATGGCCGATGATGAATTTGCCGATACGTCCAGGGTGACGGGACTCATATGTGTGTAATGGACTGTGCCGTGCAAGGCACAGATTGTCTGTCAAGATATAAAAAACAAAAAAACAAAACGAGTTGGGAGAGCAGCTCTTTGGAATATGGCACATTTCGACCTCACGACAGACACAAAAAATATTCAGTTTAAAACGACTAGCGACACGCACACAGCACTCGCACTCAAAAGCATGTCCAAAAACTGTCGTCCTGAGGACGGAGTGAGTCTGGCGTCTCACTAACGCAGCCCATTCCCACGTCGGACAATCCCTTATCAAAATGTGTCAGGAAATGCCGCCTATAAACTTTATGAATATAACGGCTTCATTATTTCAAAATTGAAGCACTCGCTAGCCCGCTTGGCACATCTGCGCCAGTCCAGGCGCGGGGGGAAAGAGGAGGTTTTCTGTACGGGCCGGCGCTGAGAGATCGGTCCACCCCCCCCATCCCTCCACCCCCACTGGAATGAGTAATAGACTGCTTTCTAAGCAGAAGCGCTCTCGGTGGTAGGAGGTTAATATTCTCACATGTCATTAGGTCTGCTGGCTCGACTGATGGCTCATTGGATCAGGCAGAAAGTGATTTCCTCCCGCTGCAGAGGACAGAGCACTTCAAAGGGAAGGGGGCTGAGGTCAGGACAGCCTTCGCTTTGATTAATGACCGGCCCGCCAGAGGTTGCCGGTAGGTAAGAATGTGAACGCGGGATTGGAAGTGAAAGGGAGGGTGATCGGGGCAGGAGGGGGGGGTGACTTTTTTCTTTTTCTCATTTTTTTTTTCCAAAGCTTAAAAACCCCCAACCCTGGGTGCTGTGAAACTTCCAGATAACTGGAGCTCAGCTTGATGGGTTATGACAAGAGAGGCATAGCTTGCTTTCTGACCCCCGTCTGGCTCATGCAATCAGAAAAATGAAGTATCCCGGGCAGGCGATGCGACATCATAACAGTGTTTAAATGAGACACGGCAATATGCGCTGGCATTAGCGGAGCTCATTACCTCGTTCAGTCACGACTCTTCAGCTGGCTGAAACAGGAGGATATTTGGCAAGGCAGCTCGCTGCGCGGTTTAAACAGCCGCGGTCACCTTTGCGCTTTATTTTCCAACAAGTACAGCTTCATTTTGGGTCCCGGGCGGTAATGTAGCGCAAATGTGCTTTGATAAGTGGATACCTCTGCAGAAACACCCAGCAAAACCTCAACTACTTGTTACAATTGGCCCATCCAAATGTACAGAAGGCAGTTGGTCTAAGTGAGAATTAAACGTGCCGCCACCTGCGTTGCATTTCTCATGGGTGCCATTTTTTTGTATTCGCTTTTGAATGTGTGCGTGTGTTTTTTTTTTAAGCGTACAAATATGACCGGCATCCCCCGCCATCTTTGATCTCTCACTGACGCTTTCAAGCTCTGCCGACGTTCTTCTTCTGCTAAGCTAATTAGCACTAATTAAAAGGTTTCCAGCTGCCTCTCTCCGTGCCGCTCCACTCTCTTTCTTCTTCTTCTTCTTCTTCCGAAGACTTTGTCCTCACAGGTGCTTTTCCTGTGTTTACTCGCTGGCACGTCATTCACATTCCTTGCTTCCTTGTTCACGGAGCATGATCAAGGAGATTAGAGCTATTGTTTGGTCTGGGGAAGGGGTGGGCTGCAGAGTAGGCGGGGGCGCGGGGGGGCTGATAAAGAGTGTGCAGCGGGCCTACCCAAACCCGACAGAAAGCTGTTCTTAAGGGAATGAAGTGTTAGGAAAGGGCTGTCAATCTTCCCTCAAAAAGAGATTTGAATGCTTAGAGATTTTAATTGATAAAATTGAATAAAAGTAAAATTTTACAGTATTTTGGGATTTATTGGGTAAAATACAGGAACAATACATGTGTTGATGTTCAAATTGTTCATTTTTAAACACAAAACGTGTTTAAAATATGTGCTGGTGTTCTTTTACACACTTGATATTCAAAAATTGTAATTGATTGCTTTGCAAAATATGAACATGCATTTTTATTTCTCAAAACACTCAATTAAAGGCGACAGTTATCGTTTCTCATTTCTCAGGAGGACTCTGCGTCAGCTAGCATCAGATTTTTTTTTTTTAATTTGCGCTCTAGTGTTGCACAGGTAGCTCAGTTGGATAGGCGGAGTGCTGTGGGGCACATTGACGCGGAGAGTCGTGGGTTCGGCCCCCCTTGATCGACTGCTTTCCCGCATTTCTGCTCCCCCCTTCTTCACCCCCTTTCACCCTCTGCAATAAAAACTTGAAAAATGTGCCACCAAAAAATGCAACCTTATTCAAATCTTAAAGTTCAGTGCTATAGTTGGTGTTGTGTGTGGCGCTTGCGCACCTTCCGCCACTTCCAGAGGCTACCAGTAGGGGGCGATACTGCCCGGTTAAGGCACTGGGCACCTGTAGCTTTTCTATTTATTCAGCAGACTTCCATTGGCAGGTCTGCTCGCATTGGCCTGGATCAGAGGCTAAGTACTATGTTATTTTATCATCTTATATTTGACCTTTGATAGACCTGTCTGTGCGTGCGTTTATTTATCAGCACAGCTACCGCTATTTCAACCCATCTGTAGTTCTAACCAACAGGTTACGGGCTTCCATTTATCTTATTCATGTATTGTATATATGTAAAGATAGCTCTCATATTAGTATACTATGTATGTGGTATACTCTGGAAATTGGAAATTACATATTTCCAATCTTCCCTTTAATATTTTGTTGCTCATTCCCTATATACTTGTTGCTTATTACTACCATTCCCACTGTCTGTGAGCTGAGACTGCTGAATGAAGATAATTTCCCTTTGAGAAAGTATTTTGATTCTGGTTTGCATTTCGAGTACAGCACTGCCCTCCGGTGCGGTAACCACTCGTGTGTATGTTTTGGCATGGAGAAGAGAGGATATTGTATTTAACTGATTACTCATATGTTTTTCCGTGTTTTTGTGACATGTTTTCTCTCGTTTATACATTTGGGAGGGTAATGGACATTGAATTGAACGCTGTGCGTGCCCAACTGACTCTGTCTGTAGTATTCTATGCCAATGGTACTTTATAACGTATGTTCTGCTCATAACTGTGATAACATTTTATTAAGCATTTTTCATTATTTTAGGACAACATCAAAAACCATCTTTCACTCGTCACACCACCACCTCCTGCCTCGCCCGGCGGAGGAGGATGGAAGCGCCGCTCATAACCCAGAGAGAGAGGCCGACCCTGTTCTTGCCGCTGGTGACAGGCCTAGAAGAAAGGGCCTGCGGCGAAGATCGACTGGATTGAGTCCCGCCTCGCGGCTTAACTCAATTCCTAGAGACCTATCTCGGCATGTGGCCGAAACCGCTGACTTTTCCGGGGAGCTAACCTTCTCCCTCGAGGCGCGAATGTCCGAGGTGGAGAGAGTGGCTAAGCTGGCACGTTCCATCACCTCGGCCATCACCAACTCTGTATAAGGCTTATAACTCGATAAGTTGATCTTGATGCCCACCTAAAATTCCATGTATGTCTACTACTGCCATGTAGGCTGGATTGCCCTAATGTGGGACAGTCAGTTGTGAAATGTAGTGTTGAACAATTGAACTGATGTTAGACACTTTACCATAGTTTGCTTTTACCATACTTTCACTGGTTCATTCATTCATTAGTTTATGGAGGAGCCAGATCCACTATAGCTTAGGTGTCCCACATTAGGCAGTGGCCCACATTAGGGAAAAACCACCCTATTAGTGATGAGCGATTACATCACTTGTGTTTGAGTCCGCTTCCAAACGCATCGTATTGGTTGCGGAGAAGCTCATTATACGTAGTAGGAGCGGCCTCCGGTTGCTGTTGCGCCCACCAGCATGTTCCATTAAGCTACAAGTTGGTAGGTGGTCACACGGTTCTACACACAGATACTCATTTGACAAATATTTTAGGTAACTTGAATGGAACCTGAATTAAAATGTAGCAAACACACTCTCGTCCCATGCAGTCAATGCACGGCGTCTTTTTGTCTAGTCGGATTGCGTTAACTTGGGGTTCCATTTGGGGAAACGAAAGAAATGTAACACAGGGTTCTTGCGCGATGATCATCCACAGCCTTTAACGCAGTGATTCCCAGCGGCTTTCGGCAGCGCCGTAAAGAATGCCACGTGTATCCATGCACCTGAGCCCGACAGGAGGAGATGCTACTGCTAACTTGGTTTTTGGAGGTGTGACGTCACAATCTCGTCCCTAATATGCAATATGGTGAAATAAACTGAATATTAACTCTCGAAGCATTGCGGCACGGACACTAGCACAAACCAGCTCAAATGAATGGATCTGGTTTTGGGAAATGGTTCACACTAGCTAACACACATTAGTTGCAAAGCAGAGAGGAATTTTAATGTCAAAGGAACCAGGACCTTGGAGGACCTGTCACTTCAAAGAGTGCCTGTTGAAAGACAGCGGGCTGTGCCGCCTGCTGACATGTCAAGCTGGGATTAAACGTTGGCCCGTAATAATTTCTTTGTTTTTAAATGAGTCCATTGTTTACCCGCCCAGCAGGGCGACGGCCATCAAGGAGCAGGGGCAGAGGGAGTCGGGAGGAGTTAGGACAACTAGGAAGTGATGACACCGTGAACTTCCATGTGATTATTGGCTGCGACCTCCCCTCCCCGTGCGCACACCCAGATCCCTTTTGTTTGGCACAGTGGAGGCATCTCGCCGCGCCTCCTTCTGTGGATATTCACAGGTTTCAAGATGACTGGAGTCCAGGAATGCCAACGTTAGTAAGTACGTAAGTAAATAAAATGTTATTTCGATAGCAACCTTCACGGTACAAGTGCACAGAGTGCTTTACAAAAAAGCATTGAAGAGCAGTCAATGAGAAGAAAAAAAGAGCACAAAAATAAAACGCATCAAAAGTGACAGAGCTGTGCTGCCCAGTAGCTCAGTCGGTTAGGCAGTGCACTGGAAAGCATGCATATGCCTTAATGGCGCGGTGAGTCGGTGGTTCGAATCCCACCACCGACGTATTTCCCGCATGGTTTCTTCACCTGTTTCGACTAACCCTAGTAAATAAAGTCTTATGGAAATGTGACTTGTAGAGTCACCTCTCCATTTTTCTGATTGGCTACAAGGTGTGACATCATCGGATGTCCCCTCCCATCGGCTATAAATCAGTGATGCTTCCTCATGTGTGGTGTTCGGCCATGTTTTCCTGCTTAGCTCATAGCTTAGCTTAGCTAGCCGATACCTGGCTAATGTCCAGTATAGCTTAATAAATTAAACCTCTAGCCATATTCTCGTGTCAAGACTGGTCATTTCCTCTACGTGGACACCTTATCTGAGCTGCCATTAAATAAAGCTTGGAGAATAAACAGCCTGAATGGGCTGGAAAAAAACATTAAAACAAAAAATGTGACAGAGCACTCGCAACATACAGCACATACAAATGTCATGCATTACTATTAGGGTAACGTGTTGTACCCTTGGTCGTTGTTATATGGCGAATTATAATGAATCTTGAATCTAAAATCTTGAATCTCGAAATAATGTATACACTCACACACCAATTCAAGGCACTCTACTGCAATCGAGTTCAACCACGACCCATGAGATTCAGTGTCTTGCCCGGGGACTCTCTGGTATGAAACTGTTGGAGCCAGGATTCGAACAATCAACCTTTCTTGTTTTCCACCATTAACCACCAACCTTTCAGTCTTTGAATCAATCCCACGGCCATTGGAAAGGCCACTCTATCAACTGAGCTACAAGCATTCTAACTCAGGAGCATTCACTTGCTATGATAGTGCTGATAAAGGAATTACATATCGTTAGCGCTGATTATGGAGATAAACCATACAATACTTTACATTTTGCCAGACCACTGTACTAGACGTGAGCTGGGTAATAAGTAGCAGAGCTAACTTTTTCTTTTTCTCATGGTCATTTTTAAAACTTCACTACAAAAGCCTAGGGTTTTTGTTGCCAGTTTCTGGGTGATAGCAGACATTATTCTGAAAGAAAACAAGCCCAAATATGTATGGCAATGAGTTTGTTTTATAGGTTTTATCTGTGGTTATTTGAAGCATGGAAATCGGCTATGAGAGAGCTTGATACAGGCTTGGCTATGTGAGGGTTACGGACATCACTGTCTGTTACTTCCCAGTCCTGCTGCTGTTGAAGGTAATTAGCTTCTTCTCCACGTTGTCGATTTTAAAAACCTGTACGAGTCACGTCACACTTTGCTCTATCCGCAAAAATCGTTTCGCCAATGGCGTGGTACAGCCAACCAGCGTGCGTCTCTTTGAACTCGCGCAGCGTGGTTCCATGTGGCGGCCACAAACACCCACAAGAGATCCGGTTGGTCAGCCAAGGCTACAAACTGATGGGTCAGGCCAAATGCTTGGCACGCTAGGGCAGGGCTATTTAAGTGGCGGCCCGCGGGCCAAATCTGGGCCGCCAATCAAGTTTTTCTTGATTGGCCAGATTTGGCCCACAGGTGTTAATTTGCAGAGTTACAAGACGCGGTGTCAATTTGACTCTACAAAGCCCACCAACCTCATCCTCTCTCAAACATAGAGGCCGCCATTTTCTTTGCATCATGACTCATGCGACACCCGACCCCTGGCACGGGCCGAGGTTCGGCTTGGACCCCAGGGGTTTGGGTCGCAGCGGCGCTGCCGACACACGGCCTTCATCCGCTCAGATGCAGACGCCCGTCCCTTCACGGACATGCCGGTGGTGCTGTACAGTGTTAGCCAGTGTTATTTTTTTACTCAAGTTCAAGTTCATTTTAAGAGGAGTTAAACACTATGCGAAGAGTTAATTCAACACCGAATCTGATAAGGACCAAAAGCAAAAAGATAACAATTATTATTACTCTGAGCAAAGTAGTTGAATAGCCCTGTGCTAAGGGTCTTGGAGGTGTTGCGCGTAATGCCCAGCAGAGATGGCAAAAGTACTCAGATTTCCTAGTAAGAGTAAATTACATTAGTAAAAAAACACTCGAGTAAGACTACAAAGTACTGATCCAAATATCTACTTGAGTAAAGTTGAGAGTACAGCCTGCAAGTTGTAAAGTATAAAGTACAAAGTACTAAAAATAAAATTGTATGTAAAATGCATTTTTTTCAAAGTTAGTTTGTCAATGTTATTGTTTCATTAATGACCAACTACCTAGCCTAATTTAGCTTATATCTCGGGACTAAATGAAAACCACCATTAACTTAATAACTGGGACTGTACTCGGTGCATCAGCGCCTCCTGCTGACTCATACTATACATCTTATCCTACCCTGGCAATGCAAAAAAAAGAAAAAAGTAACGAGCCTGTAGTAAGGAGTAGAAGTAGAGATATTTTTGTTAAAAATTTACTCAGTGCAAGTAAAAAGTAATCTTAGACAAAAGTACTTCTAAAAGTACAGATACTTGAAAATGTTACTCAAGTACAGTACTTGAGTATCTGTTACTTGCCATCTCTGATGCCCAGTATGTGTTCCCTCGCTGAATAGTGTGTGTGTGTGTGTGTGTTAGGAGTGTAAATCACACCAATCATGGCGATTCGATTCAGTATTGATTTTCTGACGCAACAATTCGATTGTTTCCGATACTCAGGAATTCACCACGATTCGATACGATTTTGATACGATTCAATTACATTTTGATACGATTCAATTACATTTTTTTACCGAACAGACTAGACAATGTTTCAAATTTGAAATAAATCAATGACAGCTGTAATATCGTTATACATTTATTTAGACTGTATATAAACACATACAGTCTATGGCCACACGCCGTGTTTGTGTTTGTTAAGGAAGCGAGGATGGCGCCAAATACGTTTACCCGCAGCACGGGAGTGGAATTACGTCCAGGAGAAAATTGATAAAAATAGACGAGAAAAAAATCTATACTCTTGTGGACGTATCGATACATTGTATCGACAGCTGTTGTATCGATATATCGATACAAATCGATATCATTTACACCCCTAGTGTGTGTGTATGTGTCTGTGTGTATGAATTTGCAGTAGAGAAGCGGCTTTTGGAACACCTCAATCCGCAAAGCATCTCCATCCACACTGGCCAGAGATGCAATGACCCGTGTTTGAGCCAAAGTTTGTATTAGGGGGCAGAGAGGTTAGGAAGGGGTCCGCACAGAGTTACAGCTTTTCCCAAACCAATCAGCTTTGAGGTCCGCAAGAAACGTAACCCCTGTGAACCACTGACACGATGGGAGGTCCATCTCCTTTGCATGTTCTATGTGTATGGCGGCATGGTGGTGCAGTGGTTGGCACTGCTGCAGCACAGCAAGAAGGTACTGGGTTCGAATCCCAGCCCGTCCAGGTTCTTTCTGTGTGGAGTTTACATGTTATCCCCATGTCTGCGTGGGTTTCCTCCGGGCACTGCGGCTTCCCTCACCACCAAAAACATGTTAACACTAGTTAACCTGCTCCAGTCAGGCACTGGTTCAGAATCTGTACACAGTAAATTTTGCAGTGTTAAATATGCAGTGTCAAAGTTCATTGACTCTTTTAGAGTTATTACAACAATGGAGGGAGTTGAATATTTACTAGTGCTGGTGTTAATTTGAAGAGCTACAAGGTGCTGTGTTAATTAGACTCTACAAAGCCCGGACCAAAGTCCCCACCGACCTTGTCCTCTCTCAAACTTTAAAGACCACCATTTTCATTGCATCGTGACTCATGTGGCACCCAAACCTTAAGGTGGACCGAGGTTCGGCTCGGACCCCAAGGGTTTGGGTCGCAGTAGCCCTGTCGACTCGCCGGTCACTGCTCAGATGCAGATGCCCTTCACGGACATGCCGTCAGTGCTGTACAGTGTTAGCCAGTGTTAATTTTTTTACTCTATTCCAAGGTAATTTTACTCTAGAAATGTAACACAAAGGAAAGAGTTAATTTAACAGTGAATCTGATAATGAACAAATATACTCAGACACAGTGTTAAATTTAACTCTTTAAGTGTTGATTTAACACTGCAACATTAGGGGTAAATGCAGAGGAAGAATTTCACTGTACATGTATGTATGTGTGACTAAATAAAGAACCTTTACATTTTTTTTTACCTTCAGAAAAATAGTCATATTTCACGATCTCCGCTTGGGGCAGAATGTGCACCAACATGGGTCATTTCTCTCCAGAGGCGCCGATCCAGTGTTGTTCTGATTGTTGTTCTGATTCTGATTCTGTTTAGGGTCGGTAGGTCAAGTCCTGAACACTTGTAGATGTTGTCGCACCTCGGCTTCTTTTACAATCTACGAAGTTAGTTTTTGTAAGGTCGATTTTAAAGCGCTTTATCTGATGAGTTTTATAGATCCGATTTTGAGTAATTACCTTTTTTTTAATAAGAATAATAATAATAATTATAATAATAATATATGTTGATCATGGCGCTTTGTGATTAAACAGTTCAATGCAGATAGGCAAAACAAGAAACAAACAAGCAGAGTTTTGAATGCCGTTAGTGAGCTCTGTCTTATCATTCATATCCTTCTCATAGCCAACATGTGATGTGTCTGATTTTAATGATTTTAAGCAACAAATTCCTCGGCTTGAAGGGATTGTGTTGGAGATAGGCCCATCCACCATTGTTAATGATTTGTTCATGTGTAAATAAACTGTCCCCACTACCGAAGGCCTGTTCCTTGACACAGCTATGAAGACGGCGAGCAAAATTGCCCCCGATCCCTTCCACACTGCATCCACTCTGTATCTGTACTTTTAGAAGTACTTTTTTCTGTGATTACTTTTTACTTCTACTGAGTACATTTTAACAAAAATATCTGTACTTCTACTCCTTACTTTTAACAACAGGCTCGTTACTTTTTTCTCTTTTTTTTGCGCACTGACAGGGTAGGATAACATGTATAATATTAGCCAGTAGGGGGGCGCTGATGGACGTAGTGCAGTCCCAGTTACTAAGTTAATAAGTGGTTTTCATTCAGTCCCGAGATATAAGCTGAATTAGGCTAGGTTGTTAGTCATTTATTCAAACAATAATATTGAAAAAATGCATTTTACATAAAATTGTATTGTTAGTACTTTGTACTTTATACTTTAAAAATACTTTTGAGTACATTTTATAGCCTGTACTTTTTACTTTCAAAAATACTTTTTGAGTATGTTTCTCAGCC
>OMKY01028438.1:9676-24499 GCA_900302395.1 Bregmaceros cantori
CCCCACCCCCTCTTACGAATCGTACCAAGAATTATCTAAGGACCCCCAGAGAACAATAGAGGAAGCCAGCTACTTCTTACTTTCTTTTAAAAGTAACTAAGTTAAGCTCAATTCACACTAGACTTTTATTAGCTATCGACTCCTGGTAATTCGGCTGAGTTTCATTTGACGTGCGAATGTGTGATGTCAGTGATTTGCAAAGTAATAATTCCAGTGCGAGTTACTTACTGTGATTAGGCGAAACACCACAATGGCCTGCGGAGCAGGTCATGTGTTTGGTCGCGTTGGTTGGTCCCCCAGATAACTGAAAGAGCTTTTGGAAATGACGAAGAAAGAGGTGTTTCAATTTTGGTGCATTTCTTTAGCCTACAAGTAACATAATCGTTTCCTTCGAGCGATACAATGAACGCAGCGGCCCACACTCCTTGTCGTGTGACGTCAAGGATTATGCGCAGTGAACAACCCAGAGCTAACCTGCTAACGACAACTACCGACTGCACTCGGGCTCGCGGAATTGGAAATCCTATGCATAAATTCGCTTCCGGCTCCGTTAACTTCCCAGCGCGGAGCACTACCGCATGCCCCACGATAAGAGAGAAAAAGGGTCATGTGTTACAATTTTCCGTTCACTTACTGGTTTGCTCGTTCACCAGAGCTGCTCGGTACAAAACAAAGCTAATCCAAACATTTTCTCTATAGCTTGACACAGCACAGATGACTGCAGTGGCTTTGAAACATCCATGGTCAGTGTCTGTGTTAATTTGGCTCATGTTGAGTGAGTGAACACGGAGAATTAGAATCTTTCACGATCCCAGGATTATGTTCATTCAGAAGTTCCGGCTCCATAGTATCGTCCCAGTGACCTTGGGGCAACATAGGCTACTGGACCGACCAAAGCCATAAAACAGTCACCAATGCCTCCCTGCTTAGCATTTGGAGAAACAAAGACAAAAAATAACATGTCAAAAGGGAAGGTGCTGGGTCTGGTTCCATGATGTATCGGTTAAAGGCGCTACGCCAAGAGGCAGCCCCACATAAAGTCTTGTCGCTGGGTCCGAAGACCACAGCACGCGCAGCGTCGTGAGATTGCTATCCCTCACGGTCATATACTGCTGTCTGCTGCTCCATGCTCTCTCATCCCCCTTTTCACTCTAACACTGTCAATAAGATTAACCAGAAAAATTACTTTTTAAAAATGTGCATACCCTTTTGTTTAAATATATATTTCAATACTGGCGTTGCTTGCCTGTCTTATCAACCGGGTTCTCTTTCTCCCTCCCTCTCTGTCTCGTGGGGGGGTCTAGTTCCAACAAGAATTAAATCCTCTCACGCATTACCCGATACTTCTTGCACGCATTCAACGTATATCCCCCCGAACACTCACCCTACTGCTCGACACTGATTCAGTGAAGTCTGTAAAAAAACACCATAGCTTAATTTGTCAAGATGATAATAGCTACTGTGAGAGATGCCTCGCGTAAAACCTCAAAGATACAAGTTTCCATGCAGCAACAGCTTTATTTCGTGGTGTTTCTCCTTTCCGGAGGATTCTAATGCATCGCAGTGCTCCGGCGTTAAGTGGAGCCAGGCTATCTTGTCAGCGCGAGCTGCCCCTAAACGAACACATACGTCATGTGGTTTAGATATATTCACGTTAGTTTCACTAGCGCCATGGGAAGGCACCAGCTCCCATTTCACTTTTTTTGATATCCTAACTTTGCTTTTATGGTGTGTGGCAACACGGAATGTTCCAGTAGAATACTGTATAATCGTATAGAATGCGTGTGTGTGGCTGTGCCGCCCACAGATGCTTGCGTGCGTGACCGTACTGCCATGTTCACCAGCTCCCAGAAAGAGTTAAAAAGAGCGATCCGTTTCTAAATGTTCCACTGTGTTAAAGGTTAACACAATTGGGTGCGCGGGAAGAAAATGAGATTTATCACGTTGTCAGCGTATTTTTTTTATCCAATGATCCGTCTTGTCAACGTCTGTTTTTCTGCTCTGACCGTTTCCCCGATGCAAGCGCGCAGCATATATGGAATGCTTGTGGAAATAAGTTAACATTGGCCCTTGGAAAGGACTTTGTTAAACGATTTATTATAGGGGAGCGCCTAATCATGTACGGACCCAAACGCCTGCTGTTTCATGCCAAGGCAGACTGCCTGACCATCTGCGGCCGTCTCCATCATTTCCCTACCTGTTGAAAGGTAGGAAATGATGGGGGGGGTGGGGGGGGGGGGGCTGTCCGCGTGGCATAGCGGTTAAATACGCTGCGCCAAGGCAGCCCCGTATATATAAGTCTTGTTCCTGCGGCTTATGATTATAGCACATGCAGCCCCGTAAGATCTCTTCCCCTCACTCTGAAATATGTTTGGTGATTGCACTAAGTTCCGAAATTCCTTTGTTCCGAAATCCCTATGTTCAGAAAAGTTACAGGTCGTTTAGGGGTTAGAGTTAGGGTAGGGATTAGGGTAGGTGTTAGGATTAGGGGTTAACCACTAAAATCCATACATTTACTAACATAGGGATTTCGGAACAATATGGTCAAGTTTACGTGCGCCAAATATGGTGCTCAGTTCCGGTTCAACTGTTTTCTGCTGTACCAGCAGCTGATGTGAGGTCAGAAAAGGAGCATCCAACTTGCTAAATTACTGCCGCTAAATATGTAGTGGTGCAAATGCCAGTGTAAGTGTCACGGGTCAATTTTCAGCAATGAATAATTACCCAGAACGGAAAGAACAAGGATGGTTGAAAACCCTTTTATTGAACATTAAATGATCTCTCTTAGTTAGTATTTTTATGAAGACCCTTTAGAGGTCGGTAGTAGAAATAAAACATCGACTATCTAACACTCTTCCATGGGGTCTCATCCGACATGTTACTCATCTCATGGTCAGTGCCCACCGGGGGCTGGATCGGGCACGGGTGAAGGCTCCAGGGGGTCGCACTGCAGACAGAGAAGACGGCGCCCAGATGAGCACAAACGGCAGAAGAAGAACGGATATCCAGAGAGACATGACGTGCTCAGTCAGGAAGACTGACCTGATCTGAGACTATGGGGCTGCGTCTCTCCGGGGTCAGACGCTGCCTTAAGTAGAGGCGGACTGTTGATTGCTGACACGGAGGCGCTGGAGGCTCCGCTGACGATCCGTTCGGAGGCGACGGTGATGGGAGGTCCGCGGGCGATGCGTGATGGTCATCCAGCTGGCCCCGCAGACTGGTAACAGTAAGTCTTTGCAATGGAAACACAGTTTGACAACTTTCAATGCGTACAGAAGGTCCAGCACGCATGCGGGCGCACCGGGAGACTCTGAAGTAAATCAAAAATTTGTCTATACTGGATGTCTGCTCATCCCCGCTCACTCATCCCCCTTTGACAGCGACAACTGTAAATAATAATAATAATGAACGACCCTTCAGGGTCCATGGGTACACAGTAACAACTAAATATCTAAATAAGTCCATCGACTCGTCCTCGGACGAGCTACTCATCTCAGTATCGGCTGACTCGGGGTCCACGGGGGCGGAATCAGGTTCCGATGGAGGCTCCTGGAGGTCAGGCTGCAAGCGGGACAGACACCACCCAGATTGAGTCAAACTCCAGAGACGGTACAGTAATCCATGGAAACTTAATCAAGGTATTGAATCATAGTGTGACATGCTTAGTCAGCCTAGCTCATCTGGACCTGTAGTAAAAATCCCCACCACATATTAATAATATATTAAGTATTTAAGTATTTAGTAATACAGTTGCTAGCAGAGCTTCTACGAGGGCGATATCGAGGAAAAACAAAAAAAATGTTTCACAATCTAGCCTGACAAGCCAGAACCAAATAAGCGTCCATGCGTCGGTCGCAACAGGATGGTCCGGTGGGTCTGGACCAACCAGGCAGACAAATCAGATAGTCACCCAAATTCGGGCTGTCCAATCAGCGCCCTGTTAAGGCGGGCCTCCATGTCACACTTCCTGCGCTGTGATTTGATAGCTTCATTTGATTGACACTTTTTTTTTTCGAGCCTGCTTAATCCAGACTAAATGTCGCATGCAATGCATGGGCAATTAATTTGTTCTGGCTTGCCAGGCTAACCAATTCCAACCTTAAAAGGGGTAACTTTAAAATGTAACCTCCGCAACTTTAGAAACCCGTGTAGTGGAGTTCCGTCTCTGCTTCCCGTTTCCACCACAGAAAGTCTGTGCTGCATCGGCTACATGGTAAAACAAAAATGAAAATGTTCAAATCAAATTAAAATCTGAATATCTAAAGCGCTGACTACCACCCTTTCTGCAATTTTTTTTTAAGACCAGAATATTATCAGCATCCGACCGCGAGCTGAGGAATTGGACAGGGAGAAATAAGACAATCTTGAGATACCATTTGTGTGCAGTGGTTATATTTTTAGATTCTACATCCGCGCCAAATCTATTTCTCTTCTCCCTGGTGTTTCACACAGACTCAAGCTCATCTCCTCTAGCTCTCTCTCACACACACAGATATACACACATACGTGCACATGCACACAACACAAACACAGAAACACACACACAGAAAAACAGATAAAAAAATACACAGATACAAGAACACACACGCACACACACACAGACCAAACACACAGATAAAAATAATATACACAGATACACAGGTACAAATACAATCACAGACACACACACACACACACACAGATACACACCCACTTTATTGGCGTTCTTTATTTGGCAGATATCTTGTGCTACGACCGCTTTGAGGCATGTTGTCGTTGGATCATTGATTTTAATTACAGTTTTAATATTTTCTCATCGGATTCCTGACATTCTATCCATGAACAGGTTCTCCTACCCATGTCAGAATGTTCCAACTTGAACTAAACAAACTTATGATGATTTCACACACACACACACACACACACACACCATTGCAGCCAATATTGCACACCCACACAAAAAGACAACACAAGAACACACTCCGGTTGGGTAGTAACAGATTACATGTAATAAGATTACAGTAATCCAATTACAAAAATGGCCGTAATCCCTTGCATTTTAATTTTTTTTAATTTTAATTTTAATTTAGGAATTGCCCTTATGTGTGCCCTTTTTTGCAGCTTCTTAATGTGGGACAATCAGTGGCCTAAGGTGGAACAGTGAAATGTAGTGTTCAACAGTTGAACCTAATGTTAAGACACATTACCGTAGTTTGCTTTTAGTTTCACTGACATTCATTAGTTTAGGGAGGAGCCACTGGAGTGTAGGTGTCCCACATTAGGCAGTGACCCACTCTAGGACAATCCACCCTATGTGTGATCTGGGCCGTTGTTGTAACTTGTAAATGTGCATGGCCTTTCATAAGGGACCACCCCCACTGTCATGTGACACACCACATTTATAGAGCTCCATTTTGGAGTTGCATTTGAAAGTAATGGAATGTAATCCCTCCATTACTTATAAATAGAGTAGTGTGATCATTTGATGAGTAACATTTAATTGTGATTACTTTTAAAAACCAACCCTGGACACACACACACACATACATACAAATCATATGTTTTCCTAATGTATGACAAGTGTATATGTCAGCTACATTCTCTATATTTATGCACACAACAAAATGTAAAGCCACACAACAATGTAGCACGACATTTGCAGTCAAAACATGGTGTCCATCGAACATGTTCCAGTCTGCAGCCCATCCTTAAGCAATTTTGAAAGCATTTATTGAAATCAGTTTAATTTTAATTAGTGATCTAATTAATCTTCACTTTCACAGTTCCCAGTGAGTCATTGGCCGATTCTCAATCCCTACTCATTGACTACAATGCCTGCTGTGGATTCAGATAGACTAAAAGCCCATTAATACCCTCCGTCAACACTTTCACCTTCATCCGGTTCCAAAGGTAGTTTCATCTGTCAGTTTGTTCCGTTGAGCTCCGAATGAGACGGAGCAATATCACAAGGAACTGTGGGGGTGTTGTGCTCTGTCGGTCGCCACTCAGCACCTCCCTCTAGAGGATTTCGTATGTACATCCGTAAACGGACAGAGGCATAAACACAAGCTCCTGGAGCAACATCTGGAACAGAGAGACAGATTTTGTCCGACTCCGTAGGGTATAATGAGGGCTTTAGTCGCTGCAGTTAACAAGCAGGAGGTTCGTTATACGGCTGCTAAGTCGATGGATTGTGAAAATCGGCCATCTTTAAATCAACCACACTTCCCGGTGACTGCTGGGAATTGTGGGTAATCATGTGATTTCAGTCACCTGTCCCATGGAATTCTACAAACTATATCTTTAAATAGTAGCTAAAAGAATCAACATCCGACTGTACAGAACTATGCAACTTGGTAGCATTTATTTTTGTAGTATTGTAAGTTAGCCGGTCATAGAACATTAGACCACCACACTGCCACTTCCATATTTTACGGCTGGTGTAATGTTCTAAGACAAGGTCTTTTATGGATATTTTAAATGGAAAATCCAGTGCCATGTGGTGAGTTCAGATAGGGAGGGAGCGCACAGTTTATTGAAAACGAAAATAGAATGGACAGATCTCAAACAGCCAGTGTCTGCCAGGATGTGCTGTCAAGATATGCAACTGTTTCACAGAATCTTATGTTATAGTAAACTCGATACTACATCTTATCAATACAATGTCATGTTCACAAAGTCATAATAATCTCCAGCTTTTCTGCAATATCTCCTCCTGACTCTTCATCCCAGTTTACGATTTAATCGTACCACTATCTTTCTGAAGAAAAAGAATGAAAAACGAGCTTGCACCGAAAAAAACAACTTTAAAGATATACGGGTACACCGAGTCACAGGTCATATACAAATAGAAAAAACACAGCACAGCACACTATTACAAATACATGCACCCGGCGGGCTAAAAGAAATACAGTGCTATTCAGTGAGGGCTAACAATAAAAGCACTAGGTACACATATCACTTCACGCACACCACCTACGCCCCTAGCTAAGCCGGGCTGACACCCCCTCTCATCAAAGCGCATAACGGGGTACAATTCTGAGATGTCTCGCTACACGAGTTAGACTGAAAACATAGAGTAACGCGTTTAGTGGTGTATAGAGCCGTCAAGCCTGGTTCGTGCACAACCATCCGGTCCCTGTGGGTCAGTCGAAAGTGATGCTACAGCAGGGCTCTGGTACAGCTGGTGTGTTCACTCCACCCAGGTCCACTTATCCGTCCGAAGCCGACCAGAGGGGGTGGGGGATGACCAGGCGGTTTCCTCGCCACACTTCTATTGTGTCAAAACAGCCATAGCGCGGTGTCCCACGCTCCACGCTGCTTCTTGCCACCGTAGCTGTTCAGGTGAGAATCACCCTGGGCGCATGGACGCGCCGCCTTTTTAATGCGAGAGATATTAAAAATGACCTAAACTCCAAGAAAATGGCACGGCGGGATTACATATCGACCGACCACGGCCAATAGTTAGAAATGTAAGTACTTCTGACTTTTCCTGATGATTGTTGAATTGTATAATTATAATTTTTATAATTATATTTCATAATGATTTTGACGGCGCCGACTCTATTGTCCGAAATCTCGCCCGTTGCTGTTGAGTGAGTGCACTATATGGGAGATAGGGAATAGGGGATAGGGAGCGATCTCGGACACAGCCATTATGTGATCTACATGAACACAGTTGAACTTCATCATTTCTACCCAAACTGATGATTTTTCAAAGGCCTTCTTCCCAGCTTCCTTCTCATAGTGCAGTCACCTTAAGGCAACTGAGGCCTGCAGTTCTTTGGATGTTGTTCTGGGGTCTTTTGTGACCTTGTGAGTTATTGCTTCACTCTCAGCGAAGGTGGACCTCTGTTTTTGTTATGGCCATTGTTGATAATGGCTCACTGTAGTCCCAAAGCTTTAGGAACTGCTTGATAACCAGCCAGGCTGATTTTCTTGGACTTTTTTTTCCTCATTTGATCCCGAATTTCCTCAGAACCTCTGCATGACCTCTCGGGCCATAACGTTTTGGATTTTTTTTTTTTCAGCACTGCAGACTTCCAAAGATGTGCTGCATGAAACACATTTACTGGCAAAGACGTCAAGACATATTTTAAGAATTACAATCTTGTACAAGTTAGATATCCTTCTCATTACATTATAAGTTGTTGTGTTTAGATCAAATTTGTGGAGAAAATTTGGTGGACCTTGCAATTTTTTTAATGTTTTATTATTACTATTTCTTTTTCTGTGTAAGCGCCATTTTTATTGATATGATTAGTATGAAAGTGGGACGAGAGAGACCAGCAGAAGACCTTGCAGAAATGTTGGCAGGGGGAGGCGAACTTGCGACGCTGCCCTTACCTGTGAACTAAGTCGCAGATACTATATATCTGCTGGATGCGCTATGCAATATTTTTTTTATTTTTTTTAGTGTTGAAAATGGTTGGCACTGAAAGAGTTAAGAACAACCTCAATTTGAAACAGTATTTTGCTATCTAAAGCCCTCATTATACCATATGGAGCCCGGCTAAATTACTCTATCCTTTCCGGATGTTACTCCCGGAACTTGTGTTTAAGCCTCCATCCTTATAGACCAATTCAATGTTTGTAAACGTGGCAAGAAAGTCCATAAGGATATAATGGCATGCACGGTTTGTCAGAGTTATACGTGACCTGACAGCGATGTGAACAGGACGATAGCGGCAGAATATTTATTAATTCATAGTCGTTGTTCACAAACATGATTTAACTCTTTGTACTTACTTAAAAGGTCCAGAAACATTGGCGGCAAGGAGGTGTGCAGATTGGAAACACGGGCTGTTGTCGAGCAATGCCAGTCATGTGACAGTCACACTTTAAATCCCGACGCACTTTGGTGAAACAAACTGACGGATGAAACTACCTACAGAAGCAGATGAAAGTGTCAGTTTCCACTATTAGCGGGGGGTATAAATGAGCCTTTAGACTTTGATCAAAGACATTGAAAAGTGGATAACCTGCTAAATAAAAAAAATAATAATCTGATAGGGGTTATTTTTCCACACCATTGTAGAAACACTCACACACATATGCAATCCATCACATGCACCACACCCATATAGCATTTCCCTGCCATGAGCCAGCAGGTCGAATAGCAGGGTCTGCTGGAGTTCAAAGTTCTTGGGTGTCGGTAAGAGCGCCGACATGAACGCACCACTCCTGCCGTTCACACTGCGTCATTCTTTTTATCAAAATGTCTGCCGACCTGTGAGGAAAATAATGCTACAGCAAAGGCCAGTTCACTGACATCTTATTAGCCTAGTGTATGTGATTGTTGAATGCAAGATTGCTATACTTAACTGAAACGTAAAAAGGCAATATTAGAATACAAGTATAATTGTTACATTTTTAATTCTAAATGAAAAACAATCATTTTGATGAGGAAAAATATATTTTTATTGTTTTTTTTTCTGATGAATGGCTGTGTCCCCGCGCTCCCTATTGCCTTTCTAGTGCACTACTATATGGGGCCATTTTGTAGGGGTGTCCGAATACTCCATGTACCCTATATAGTTCTCACTCAAAGTATGCCACAGTGCACCGTTAAAAGCAGTGAGCATCAATGTACCCTAGTCCAAGTAATCTAACCCATAATGCTTTGTGAGGTGCAATAATAACAACCTAAACTACAAGTGACGCATCAGGAATCAATAGCGACCGACCACGTCAAATAAGTACTTTTGAGTGTCTGTGATTGTTGATTTTTTCTTAATGTTATAATCATTTTGATGGCACCGATTCTAGTGTCTGAAATCTCTTGCTGTTGAGTGCACTATAAGTGACTACACTATATAGGGAGTAGGAAGTAGAGGATAGGGAGTGATTTCTGACGCAACGTGCTTTTTAAAGGACACAATGAAAGCTTCACAACTACATAAATGTAGTCTACCACAAAGTTATACATAGGCTGTGTCCGAAATCGCATACCCTACTCCCTACCCCCAATCACTTATAGTGCACTCAACAGCAACGGCCAAGATTTCGGACACTAGAGTTAGCGCTGTCAAAATGATTATAAAATATAATTATATAAAATATAATTATAAAATTCAGCAATTATCACCAAAAGTCAGCGGTACTTAAATTTATAACAATTTGTCACAGTCAGTCGCTATAAGTTTAGGTCATTTGTAAAACGTCTCGCAATGCATTATGGGTTATATTGCTGCATCTAGGGTACATGCGATGCTCACTACTTTTTGCGGTGCACTGTGGGATACTTTCAGTGCACTATATAGGGTACATGGAGAATTCGGACACCCCTACAGAATGGCGTGCGCCCCATATAGTGCACTAAATGGGGGATAGGGAGCGATTTTGGACACAGCCAAAGTCTACCCCAAGCCGCGGTAATGTGGATCCCACACCTTCCAGGTGTGCAACAAGGCTTCCTATATGTGGTGCTGGTCCATGATTGGATGAGGCAATGATGAACCGAGGCTTGGGATTGGCTGAGCTGCTAGTGTGTTGATCCTCTTGATGTGTCATTTATTAACTCTGTTTGAACTGTGCGGTCCATGGCTGGCACAGAGACAAGAGGGATAAATTATCTGGTAGGAATTTCTAAATGTAACACAGCTGGGGGCATGTCCAAATCATGAAGAGGTTAATCAATCAACTAGAGGTATGCAGTCGGTGCCGACTGCTAAAGGGATATCCCTGATCTCCCTGTTTGTCATTGCAGATCAAAGTCATATTGTAGATCCATGCTTGCTGTGATGTCCTATTACTTGCTCCCGGTCAGTGATAGTGACTGTGATCTCACAAAGGATCTGCCATGGACGCAGAGCAGCACCAGCCAGTGGCCAACGCTAAATCCCTGGCGCTACGCGTTTCGGTGATATATAAAACACTGACTGGCTCTGTGGTGGTCGGTTAGACTGCTTTATCCAGCCCCGTACACTCTTGTGCATGTGGCTTAGTCTCACTAACGCTAGGTTTCCACTACTGAGAGGTCCGTACACGGTCAGTGCGATACGGTCCGTATACGGTCCAGTTGGAAGATTGCTGTTTCCATTGACAACAAACAGTCCTGTGTGCGCCGCATTGGTATTCGCGCGTGAACATACATAACGCGATAACACACACTTCATGCAGCCCACCCCCATGCAGTTGTCAACAATAGCACATGCAGCGCAGGAGGTGAGTGTGTGTGTTTGTGTGTGTGTGTCGGTCTGCGTGTGTGTTCGCTTGTTGCTGTTCTTGTGTGTGGGTGTGTGTGTGTGTGCTTCGGTTAAAACTTTGGAATATATATCTATTACTTCGCCTTTCAGCGCACAGTCTGCTGATTGATCAGTGCTGCTGTCAATCACTGAGCACACGGCCTCGCCCCCCAGTACGTACCGTATACGTGCGGTGAAAAATCAAAATAAATGATTTTCTGTACGGTCCGTATACGGTCCGTATACGGACCGTACGTCTACGGCACGTATTTCAGCACAATGGAGCATGCTACAACGGTGACAAGACATTTGTTTGCTCACGTATACGGACCGTATATGGACCGTATATGTACCGTTCAGAAAAATCTCTGTAGTGGAAACCTAGCGTAAGCCTGTTAATAGAAATGAAAAATGGTGCTTGCGTTGAGAGAACACACACCTAGTCTCGCTCTCTCCCTCCCTCCTTCTCTCGATCTCTCTCTTTCTGTCCTATCTCTCAACCTCCCTCCATCTTGTTCTAACTCCCCCATCTCTCTCTTTCTCTTCCTCTTTCTTGCTCTCTCCACCTCTCTGTCTACACTCCTCACTCAGGAGGGGAAGACAGCGAAAGCGATGGGAAGAACTCTACATCTCAATTAATTGAGATGTGGAGGGATCTAATAAAAGAGTGAACATGTTGCAGGCTGTGTGACCATACGAGTGGCCGAAGACTGAGAGAGATGGAGAGAGATGGCTGCAATTTCTTCAGTGGCGCTCCAGCGGTCAGCCAGGCTGCGGAAGTGATGACGATAAGGCTGATGACACAAGAAAGTTTGAGGAGAGAGTTTCTAAAATGAAATGGGCTAACCTCTCGTGTGTCACTATCCCTATATGTGAATAAAGTGTGAATGTGAACGAATAAACCCAACGTCGGAAAACCAATAATGTAATGACCTCAATAATCTGTAGATGTTACAATATAAATAGCGCTGTATTAGAATTTATCACCCGAGGTGAGGTGCCTATTCCGTTCTGTATAGGAATTCACTGTTAATGTATTTTTCCAGCTTGAAATTCATTTGCAAGCACGTTCCACGGTGATGCCTGGAGGACGCTCTTAGAGTCTTTCTCTCTCTCTCTCCAACACAATCCAACCAGCAGTATTGTTCCTCTGCCGAGAGGCCTCTCGACGCACAGAACATTACAGTATCTCTCTCTCTCTCTCTCTTCCTTACCCATCCATATATTGTTCTTCCTCTCTTTGTCACTCGCTTTCTATCTCTCTTTATGTATCAGTCTCAGGATTTGTCTCTCCCCATTTCCTCTCTCACTTCCTCTCTCTCTCTCTACCTCACTGTTTCTCTCTGATTCTCTCCCTCTCCGTCTCCTTCCACGTTTTCTTTCCTTCTCTCTCTCCCTCCCCCCTCTCTCTCTCTCACTCTCTCTCTGACTCTGTACCTCCAGTCCCCTTCATGTAGTCACTATTTCTTTTTTTCTCTCTGCCCTGCCCTCCTTGTCCTCTCTCTCAATCTCTCGCCCTACCCCTCTCTTTCCCTCTGTCCATCTCTCTCCCTCCCTCCATCTCCTCTCTTTCTTTCTCTCCCCCTAGTCTTTACCCCCTACACTTTATCACTCTCTCTCCCACACCCACTTTCTCCATCTCTCTCTTTGTCTGTTTCTTTCTCTCCTGCTGCGCTCTCTCTATCTCTATCTCCCTCTCCCCCTCTCTCCATCTCTTACTCTATCCCCATCTCTCTCCCTCCCTCCATTTCACTCCTTCTCTCTTTCCCCTGCTCCCTCCCTCCATCTCCATCTCTCTCTATTCCTCACGGACAGACATCTGTTATGATGATGGTTGCGCCGTGCCAGCAATAACAGCATTAATTTGAAACACTCGGTGTATACGTTTTCCATAGACACCTACTGTCGGTGCGCTCACGTCGTGCTAATGTATGCTAACAATATGGATATGATGAAGGCCAATGAACCTCTCCACCCTCTTCCCAACGCTACGGTCAAAACTGTTTCCTTCACAACGCACAGACACACGCACAAACATCACACACTCCACACGGACACACACGCACAAGCACAGACACGTTGAAACATCACAAACACATACACACAACACCACACAAACACACAAAACACCACAGAGACACACACCACACAGACATGTAAGAGCATGACACACACATACACACACACGCCACACAGGTGCACATATAGCACTCGCAACACCATACAGACACACGTAGAAACATCACACACACACCACCACACATACAAACACACGCATGTGTGTTCATATCCACAACACATAGGGAAAACACGATTTCTTAGAATTTCTTGAGGTCAAACGCTTCCTTAGAAAGGAGAACATACATACAGTACATTTACACAAACACACGCTGCACAGAAATGAAAGACAGATCGAGAGACACAAAAGATATTCCTTGCAATTCCTACTGCATTCACATTCAACAACAGCGTACATGCATACATACATATATAGCAGCAGAAGAGAGTGGGAGAGAAAACGAGAAACAGGGAACTGATTGAAAATAAAAGTGATGGAGAGAAAGAGGGAGAATGAAGGAGAGAGAGAAATAGTGTGGGAAAGAGGGGAGAGAGAGAGAGTGTGGGAAACAGTGAGGGGGTAGAGAGAGAGAGAGAGAGAGAGAACTCTAAGAAACATGGAGATTGATGGAAAGAAAGAGAGAGAATGAGGAAGAGAGTATGGGAAAGAGAGGGGGAGATAAAGAACTCTAGAGAGAGAGAGAGAGAATGAAGAACGAGATTCATTTGAATTCCTCCGGAGGTCAAATGGAACAAGGGGCTCGTCTGTGGCCGTGTGCACCGCAGATGTTGCTCGCAACAAAATGAATATATGCATGTTGTAAAATGACATTGATTCGAACCATACAGAATTCACTTCTATAAGGCCCCGACCCCCAAACCTGACTGCCTGTAATGGCTGTGCAAAGTACGAAACCCCTACAGTGCTTTTACTGCAGTTGACTCGATAAACTGTGCAAGGCACTTGTTACCTGTGCCAAGCAGGTTATATTTTCGGTTGCGTTGGTTTGTCTGTCAGCAGGATAACTGAAAACGTTGTGCAAGGATCTGGATGAAAATTTCTACAGTTGTTGGAAATGACACATGGAACAAGTGATTCCATTTTGGTGCATTTCTGTAGCCTAGAAGTAACATAACATAATAGCATCTGGTTTGACAACTGTATGAGCTTACAAACTGTAGCATGACGCAGCAGTTGCCTCCACTCTACTGCATGTGCCTAACGCCGGGTTTCCATCAAGAAATGCGCCGCGTATACGCCCAACGCCCGTACGCCACGCCAAAAAACAAACGTGTTGCAGCCATCGGTGCATACCCCACCACGCAGCGCTGTCAACGCCCCAACGCCAACGCGGCAGCGCCGCGTGCTGGAAATAGATATTTTTGATTTTTAACGCCGCGCTGCACAGCGCGAGGGGGCGGGGTGCCTTTTATTCCATGGTTGACAGGCGTGCTGAGCAACTCGGCGCTTCTAGAGCCGAGGTATTCACTTCATGGAGAAAAATAATATGCAAAAATAATGATAAATAGATTTTTACAGCACCAGCCACGGGCACACGTGTGTGTGTGTGTGTGTGTGTGTGTGTGTGTGCGTGCGTGC
>OMKY01028585.1:1450-11876 GCA_900302395.1 Bregmaceros cantori
TAATTATAAAATTCAACAATCATCACAAAAAGTCGAAAGTACTTACATGTATGTACATAACTATTTGCCGTGGTCGGTCGCTATTTACTCCCGCCGCTGCATTTTTAAAAAAGTTTAGGTCATTTTTAAAACGTCTCGCAATGCATAATGGGTTATATTGCTCCGTCTAGGGTACATCCGATGCTCACTACATTTCGCGGTGCATTGTGGGATACTTTCAGTGCACTATCTAGGGTACATGGAGAATTTGGACACCCCTACAAAATGGCGTGCACCCCATATAGTGCACTATATGGGGGTTAGGGAGCGATTTCGGACACAGCAAGAGTCTCTAGTTTCAAGTTTGCAAACCTGCGCTGTAGGGGTACAAAAAACGTTTTACTTTTATTGCTAGCAGTATGTGTGGCAACCCATAATCAACGCAAGTTAGTGCTCGAGTAGCGAGCACTTGCACGGTCTACCACAGTGCAGTGCCGCAAGTTCTCCTCCCCTTATCAGCTCGTCTGCGATGTCGGTGCTGACGAAAAACAACCCCCCAAAAAAACACCAATGATGTAATACCATGCAATGTCACATGATGGTGCACCGTGCAGATTGTGCATGTGCAATGCATCCTGGGTAAAATGGGGAGGGAGCGACTGAAAATGGGTCGATCTATTCTGAAGTGCAGGGTTTTTTTGATGCAGAAAGGTAACAAAGAAAGAGATGATGCGGATTGGTGATCAATTTCCCCTCGCGATTCCGATTTCAAATCGATTTTTTTGCACAGCCCTATTTTCATGGTATATCTTTTATGTATCTTCATTCACTGTGTGTGGCTGAATGTGATGCTTGTTGTCTGCCTTCTGGACCCCAAGACAAGTGTCTCCCTCAGGAGCGAAATAGACACTTGGACTTTTGACTTTGAAAGCTGACTCAATTAGAGGCGCTCCGCTGCGTCCTCCCAATGGAGCGTTTGAACAGGGGCGGACAATTCTAGAGTCTCTGTATGTATTTTTGGGGGAGGTCAGATTGCTACTCTCCAGAAGTTGAAAGGCCTTTGGACGACAATGACAGATAAAAAATATATACATACCAGGGGTGCAACGATTAGTTGACTAACTCGTGACTAATCGATCAAATTAATCGGCAACTAATTTAATAATCACCACAGAATTATGTCATTGTTATTATCAGCAGTTTTGTGCCAACACTACCCCATATTTTGTCCACACAAACTTGGTATTCACTAATAATTTCTGAAAAGACCAAATATTAAATGGACACAATTGATGAAAAACATGGATCTGAAAAAAAGGTATATATTAGTTAATATTTTGGTTTAAATTGTAATGAGTTTGTGTCAAACTAACTCAATTGATTGTACAAGAAGTTTGTGTTCATAAGATTATTCTCTAACAATTGTTGTTTTCCGTGAATATTTTGGGCAGTTTTTCCAGAAAAAACATCCAACGATCAACTCATCGACCATTGAATTAATCGTTAGTTGCAGCCCTAATACACACACACATACACACCCACACCATTTGTTCCGCACTATAAGGCGCAACTGACTATAAGTGAGTGGACTGAGCACACCAGAATTCCAACATTGCAAAAGCTTGCTTTGGGGCGGTTGAGAGTATCCGGTGTGAGGATTATACATAACACATTATGGAGGATTAAATGCCATATTAAAAAAAAAAATTGGATCTTAGACGAGTATCAAGTAATTTAAATTTAATTAATTTTGTAGGCTAACATTACTCAAATTGTGTGGTACGGTGACAGAGCCAAATACAACCAGTCAGTGCTTGCATTTGACATGAGTCACACTAAATCACTTTGAGGTCAGTACACACAACCAGAATGAATCCTTAAATAAGGTGAGCTACTGTTTCTTTGAGACGATTCAAGACTTTTCAGTGTGCCTGATAATATGGGAATATGATACGTGTATGTTATATTCAATTGCAGCCCGAGCGGTGTGTGCGGTTTTCTGGTGTGTTGACACCGGAAAATACCATGTAAGTGGATTGTGGCATTGATACGCACTGCAAGAATTTGTGTCCAGCGACAAGTTGCCGCGCGACTCGGCGGCCACGCTGATGGACGCAGACGTACGCGGGCATTTTGAAACGACCGTGCCGTGCGGGGCAGTCATCCCCATGGGTGGGGCAGGGGGGCTGTGTGTGGTCGAAGCTCCCAACGGGAGCCAGGTGAGTCACCGTAGCGTAGCCATAGACTATGGGCGCAGTTCTCCCCTGCCCTCGCGACGGGGAACCACACAGCCACTCGCAGGACGACTTCCCCCACGCCGCCCTCTCTACCCCTCTCTGTTTGTGAAGAATTAATAACGCAGTCGTCGATATTAAATTCTTTCAGCCCCGCAAGTCTCTGCCTCTGTCCTTTCCTTCCCAGGGAAGTTGGTTCGGATACCTATGGCGTTTAAAGGAGATATCCGAGATATCTCGAATTGAAACACTGCTGGCACGAGTATTCACGCTGCCCGTGACAAGCACCACAAACTTCAATGGAAACACACCGTAATGCTGGCCGTACACAAGCTGCTGCTCACACTGTGCGAGTGAATCGCAGGGTTAAAAATGTGCAGCTCACGACTCGCCTACTCAAACTGTACGGTCCGATGGTCGGGTGCGATCTGACTGCTGACACCACACGACACGTCGGACACGATCGGGCTGTTGTACGGAAGTGAATCAATATGTCAAATCTCTAATGAGAACCGGTGGCAAGTTATCTTCATTCACTTAATTCAGCCTTGCGCTTTTAAAATTATATGACGCAGACACATTTTGCCACCTGCTGGACGGCTGGAACCACAACACCTTGGAGTGACAAGACCCTATGCGCTGAACGTTTTCGATCGGGAGGCGGTCGGCGAGCGCTTGTCGCTTCTCGAGGACCGACGTACACTGCGCGACCGGAGTCACTCGTACGGCCCAAAATTCGGCCCGGCCTCAGGAACAGTTGCACGGCTGGAAAATCGCACAGTGTACGCTCATCTTAAGGCATGCACATTGTGACCGGCCCACCTGCACATTACACACTAGATATGAATCTTATTTGTGCTCCGATTTAGTCGGCGTTCAAGTTCACACCCGATGACATGATCAACCTTTTGTTTAACACCAAAATTCAACGGACTGTGGAATGTCTGCGCACGCAAGCACGGCGCTCTCGCTCAGCCGTGTGCGACAGCAGTCTCCGCCGGGCCGTGGCTAAGTGCACCATAAACACAACTTCAAAACATCTGGAAGGATCTTCCAACGTCACATGATGATGTGCGCCGCTTGTAACCCAATGTTTGAGTCATGGAGGAAAAATCTTTATTAGAATATTTATTTCTGAATATAAAACGGTCCTGCACTGCAGTCACTCAAATATAGTGGATGGTTGTTTAAGCACACAGCGATGCCTCATTCCACATGCCCTCAACCTGTACTAGAGCAAACACCTCACGTTACATGAGAGAGAGAGAGAGAGAGAGATAGGAGGGGAGAGAGAGAGAGAGAGAGAGAAAGAAAAAGGGGGGAAGAAAGAGAGAGATAGGAAGAGAGAGAGAGAGATAAAGTGGGGAAACAAAGAGAGAGATAGGAGGAGAGAGAGATAGAGAGATAAAGAGGGGGGAAAAAGAGAGAGATAGGAGAGAGAGAGAGACATAGAGAGAGAGAGAGAGATAAAGAGGGGGGAAAAAAGAGAGAGATAGGAGAGAGAGAGAGAGACAGAGAGAGAGATAAAGAGGGGGGAGGAAAGAGAGAGATAGGAGAGAGATAGAGAGACATAGAGAGAGACAGAGAGAATACGTGGCCGGGTGTGCCAACACTGCTGTAACATTTAGATTCCATGTGTGGCAAAGTGGTGAGCGCTGTTTTTAATGGTGTGAACGTGAGACTGTGCAGTGCAAGGATAAATGAATGCATTTGTTTCATTCACGCCAAGTGTCTAGGAGTCACTCCGCCTCTCCCCCCCTAGCATCCTCTCCAACGGAATTATTTAAAAGTTACGTTCCGAACGGTTCAGGCACGCCTATGTTTAACGTTTTTGTTCTCAGAACCGTTTTGCCATCGAAATATCGGCCCTGAACGGCCGCAACGCAAAAATTGTGTTCCTTAAAGTTTCTTATATTGTGCAATGTTAAGTTTAGTTATAGTTTATACAAAATAGATTTGGTGGATTTTCTAACTTCAGTAACTTAACTGTATTAACACCATTACATTTGCTTCCTCGTCTGTCCAAAAGACTGAGCCCCAGATGCATGGGGCTTGACGAGTGAGAGTGAAAGTTGGATGGATGCAAAACGGAAAAGGAAATGTTCAAATATATAGAGAACGGAAAAAGTTGTTTTTAATCGGTTTTGTGGATTTCATAATGTTCCGTTTGTGCTCCGGAACAGTTTGAAATGTTTTTCAGTTTCCGCTCCCCATAAAATTCTGTAAAATTCCATTCGTTTTCGGTTTATTATTTTTCATTCCTCGAACCAGTTCGGAGCCCTGATCCTCTCTCTTCTGCGATGTGCATGGAGTGTAAAATTTTGGATGGTGGTGCTTGCAGATATTTCCCAATGTACAGGTTCCCTCAGGGAATCACCTCATCCGACACACTACTGTGAGTGAATGAGTTGGAGGGCGGCATGTAATACCATTAATTACCACCCATTCATCACAACAAAGCAAGGCTTGCGTCATATTTATAAGTGCCGTTTCCTGTAATGAGTTAACGTAGGCTTATTTCATAGACATAGTTCATTTGAAGTCTGTGTGTAGGTAGGAGAGGAGAGGAGGGCGATCGTTAGAAATAGACAAGCTACATCAATAGTCCATATTCATATACTTCACAACTTCAGGTTGTGTGGGAGTCCGTTCAATAGGCGCTAGTGCAAATATGATTTTTTTTTTCGCCTTAAAGACGGTGCAAGTTCCCTATGCTCATCTTACACTACACTATCTACACCACAATCCTAGCTGTAACACTATTGTGGGAAACCTGCGGTCCCTTGGAGGAGGTGGTTTCTGTTAGCTAACAGGAATCTGACAAGGAACATGGCAGCAGTCAGAGTACACTGTGTGCTCACTTACCATGGTGAAGTAAAACAAAGAGTTGACATTGCTAAAACAAACTTAAGAAGAAAGAAGCACCAACAGACATATCTCCACACACGCATATATGTATGTGTGTATATATATATATGTGTATATATATATATATATATATATATAATTTTATGTATTTATTTATTTTTGTCAGTTTAGTTGAGGAGTACATTATTGGCTAGTAGTAGGGGTGCGTAATTAATTGATTAAAATTATTAATCGATTTTGAAGAGCAAAATCCGCTGCAAGTGCCCACTGCCGCAGCCAGCATGGACTGTATATCTGCCGGGTGCCCACTATGTGCGCAGTCACAAAGTCACACATATACCCCATACTCCCTCGCCCAACACTGTATAGTGTGCATTAGAGCTGTATAACACACATACATATTCGCTGAGCACAGACACAGCATAAATGACACTGAACAAGACAAGCAAATGACTAGGTAATATGGTTCGAAAAGAAGAAAATGAATGTTGCAACAATTAGTCGATTAATCGATGACTAATCGTTTATAGAATTAAACGGCAACGAATGTAATAATCGATAATTGGCAAGAAGTCATTGTTATTATCGTTTCGTCCTGAAACTTCTCCCCATGGTCCACTCAAATTTGATGCAAAATAATATTTGTTTAAAATATTAAATATTAAATAGACATACTTGTTAAAAAAAAACATGAATACTACATAATAATGCATAATTTAATCGTAATATGTTTGTGTCAGAGTAACTTAATTGTTGTAATTTGTTGGTTAAAAAGAGCCAAATTTGACTATATTCCATGTGTTAATATTTTGTTTTTTGCTTTCTTTTTAGGAAAAAAAGACAAATTAGTCATCGTTTCAATAATCAGCAACTAACCGATTTAAAATAATTGTTAGTTGCAGCTCTACTGGCAGTACAAGAGGAAAAAAAGGACGAAAGGTTAAAGACAACATTAAAGAATTGGCAAAACGTATTGATTGAAATATGCGTCAGCCCGTGTAAATTCCATGGTGTGTCAACAGCCACGACGGACACAGGGATAAGACGGGTCTCAATTTCCTTATCCCTCTCTGGCTCTAGCCGGGAAGCTTGTCGCTTTTGCTGGATGCCCCAGGGGGACTCTTCAACTTAAAATGAATCAACATAAGAGACCCCAATGACTCTGCCAAAGATGTTCAATGTGTTAAGCCTAAACCATGACCGCCCAAGTGTGCCGCCTGCAATGCATTTGAAGAAGAGGAGGAAGACATACCATGGAGGGTGTATGTGGATGACGTTGTTCGGAGCGGGGGCCAAATGGGAGGCCGTCTCCTTGTCAAAGAGCACCAGGAGCCTTGAGGTGCTAGGAATGGTAGCTCTGATGTCAGCCGCAGAGCCAGGCACGTGGCTGGTAGGGGGCACACGTTGGCGACAGCGGGCCACGTGCATGCTGCATTCCTCCCACACCTCCAGCACATCCAGAGCTAGCACGCCGGGCAGGACCACTGCAACAATAATAGTAACAATGATACATTTTATTTAGAGGTACCTTTTGTGACACTAAAGCCCCTTTTCCACTGGCTTACTTAAGGCCAGCACGGTACAGTTTGCGTGCACATCCACCCCGGAAATTGCTACGCCACAAGGTCAAATCGGCCAGGCCACACCAGGTTTCAGGACCCGCTGAGATGTGGGTCCAGAATCTGGCCGTCCTTGGCCACGTTTGCTGGTCACCGATTGGTCACACTTCGAGGGGGTGACGCAACGTGGCCGCCCCTACCCCCCAGTCTGGCAGGCATCAATAAGACAAAGTTAGAAGGTTTTACATGCCACCAGTGGGGTGCCACCACCTTTGTCCCACCACCCAATATCAAAATTGAGTTTTTCTTAAATTCGGCACCACCCCTTAGTGGCTGCATTAAGAACAGTGGAAACACGTTCCCCGTTAACTGAACTAAACTTAACTTTTTTTTGTAGTGGAGAAGTGGCTTTAATCTAATTTTACAGAATATAAAAGAAACAACGTTGAAATAACTGAAATAAAAGAAGGAGAAACGCACATGAGTTAAATAAATACACCAGTTTGAACAGATGACTTTTGGGGTGGGTTTTGAATGAAGTCCTCTTTACTCTGCCAAACGTCAATAACGCCTTTCCTCCGTTAAAGGGGTTTTCACAGTGGCGACCTTTAAATTGGATAAAGTTTAATTGGGAAATGGGAATGTATACAAATTCATATTTTTTTTTATTTGGCTACTCTTCTTTCTTCTCTTGCGTTCTCTGTTAAATGAGTTCCGTTATTAACACCTTGAATACTGTCCACTGTGGGAGACTTAGAACAGGTTTAGCTTGGTAGCTGATGAGTCATCTAATCCGGGAAGGCAGAGAGCTAAAGTGCATTCTATGAACGAAAATCTTTTAAAAATCAAAATTATTTCTGTAAAACGCCTCAAGGCAATTCTGGTTGCGATTCGGCTCTATACAAAAAGAAGAGAGTTTTCCAGAGCCTCGGCTCAGAGAAGCTGAAGGTTCGGTCCATGGTGGTGACGGGAGAAGCAGGGGTGAGTAAAAGTCCAGAAGAGGATGAACAGAGGGAACGCAGGAGGGAGTGTATTCCTGAACGAGGTCATGACGGGAGGTTGGAGCCGAGTTAAGGAGAGCTTTGTAGGTGAGTAAGAGGTTTTTGAAGTAGGATGCGTTGTTGGACAGAGAGCCAGTGAAGGCGGACGACGACAGGGGTGATGCGGTCGGATGATTTGATGCGGGTGATGATCCACACAGCTGAGTTTGTAATCATTTCGAGTTAAGAAGGGGACATGCCAAAAACCCTCCTTTTCTAGTTGGAGAGAGAGATCTTAGGATTCTTGGACTGTCCAAGTCATCTTTGAAGAGCAAGGGAGCATATTCTACTGCAGCTGCAATCACATGACAGGAGCCATACACACATCCGAGACAAGACACTGGCTGTGTCCGAAATCGCTGTTGTTTGGTCAAATTCTGAATGGTTGGAAATTAGCTAGCTAGCCTATGAATCTTGAAACTAGAGACTATGGCTGTGTCCGAAATCGTTCCTTATCCCCTACTCCCTACCCCCCATATAGTGCACTCACTTATAGTGCACTCAACAGCAACGGCCGAGATTTCGGACACTAGAGTTGGCGCCGTCAAAATTATTATAAAATATAATTATACATTTTTTAATATAAAATTCAACAATCATCACAAAAAGTCAGTACTTACATTTATAACTATTTGCCGCAGTCGGTCGCCATTTACTCCCGCCGCGGCATTTTTTTTAAAAGTTTAGGTCATTTTTAAAACGTCCCGCAATGCATTATGGGTTATATTGCTCCATCTAGGGTACATCCGATGCTCACTACATTTCGCGGTGCATTGTGGGATACTTTCAGTGCACTATCTAGGGTACATGGAGAATTCGGACACCCCTACAAAATGGCGTGCACACCATATAGTGCACTATATGGGGGTTAGGGAGCGATTTCGGACACAGCCAATGATGACATATATGGAGAACAGTGTTGCCACAGTTACTCAATCTGTAATCTAACTACTGACTCATGATCATCATCGATCATCAAAAAGACTTTGCAACCAGCTCTCTCCATTTCTCTCTGTCCTCGGCCACTCACATGGTTGGATGTTATCTTCCCATCGCGTTCTCTGTCTCCCTCTTTTCCTTTCGCCTGGCAAACTATGCCTTGAAGGATTGGCAGCTGCCAGCAAGTGCTCACATACCTTAAAAAAAGTCACTTTATCTGTACTCGTTTTAAATAGCACTTCACATAAATAATGTACAACAAAATATATAAAATAAGTCATGCAATTCACTGTTTTTATTTTTAAAAACATTTATGCATTATTTATTTTATGAGCCTTAAATTAACTAAATAGTAATTTAATTTAAATTGGAAAAAGTAATGTGTTATATTGCAAGTTACTGGAAAAAGGGCTAAAATGAAAGAAAGATCAGTGATGGAGAAATGATACAGAGACAATGGACAATTAGACACCCACACTAGCTAGGCTATCTGCCTGAGTTCAAACGTTGAAATATCCTGTGCTATATAAGAGCACCCAGAAGTGCTACAGTAGCAATGTGCCAAGGTGCTAAGTGCGTGGCATTGCCTGACAGAAACCAAAATAAATACTATGTTACAGCTGACAAATTACACAGTGTGCAAGAGTGTAAAGTGACCGAGGTGTCGAAAGTGTTCGACTTCTTCAGGGTCCAAAGAGGCTTGTGGTTATAGTGATGGCAGGGTGAGGGGCACAGGAGAGGTGCTAGGGCTGAGGGTGGCATAGGCAGCACGGGGGATAAAGTTAACAATTCTACAGAAGGGGGTGTCGTTGGCGGAGTGGTTATGGACATCGCACCTAACGCGCCCCCATTCAAGTTAAAGGCTCTGTGGCTACTGCAGTGCAGCGAGTTCTCCTCCCCTCGTCGGCTTGTCTGCAATGTCTACCCCCGATCTCTTCAATCCAGTTTCCGACTAATCTGATCTAGTAAAGATGAAAAACGATGCTGACACTGGGAAACATAACTTAAATAAAAAAAAAAACCTCTTCTACAGAAGTCCTACTAACTAACCTATGCTCACACCTACTCGTTGCAAACCATTATATTTAGTAAATTGTAAGGGATATTTTGTGAATCTGAAAGGGTTAATGTGGCCAGCGGATTTTGATTGTTGGATAACAATAGGGCGCAGTGATGCTCCAGAACGCAGGGGGTAGTCCTGCTTGATATGACAATGTTACATATCAGAATCAAGGTTATTGCCATGGTCAGTGATACAAGTTCACATGCAATATGGAAAATTACATTGAATCTATAGACATAGAAATAGATGTGTTGAACATCTGTGAAAATGATGACAATGTCACAACTATATACGCCGTATTTCTGCAGTATAAGGCCATTGACATCTGTCATTTCAGCCATTTATTATTCTAATATTTGACAGTCAAATTAATGCACTTTATTATGAATAGTTGATAAATGGTTTTAGCTTTAATTTGCATGTTAAAACGCAACCCCATTTATGTTAGTGGCGCTGTGTCTACCGCAGCGCCCTCAGTGTCGCGAGTTCTTGTCTGCAATATCTACCCCCGTTCTTTCAACCCAGTTTCCGACTAATCCTATCCAATAAAGATGGAAAAAACGCGCTGACGTCGGAAAAAATAACTTGAATGCGATGACCATGGCACATTGTAAACCATATACATTTCGAGTTGCTAAAAATAGCTCTTGGACTCTGCGTGACAAAATGGAAATGCGTTGGCGTCCACTATTTTAGGAACATTTTTTCTGCCGCGGTGTCCAAACAGCGTAAAGCCCCCGATCC
>OMKY01028745.1:620-13680 GCA_900302395.1 Bregmaceros cantori
CAGACCGCGCATGGGGGGGACGCTGCCGTGCGTGTCGGCGTGTTATGTTGACGAGACGACGTTTGTGTTGGAGCGTCGTCTCGTCAACATAATGTTCAATGTTCATCAACAAAACGAACGCACAGCTATAACACACACACACACACACACACGGTCAGTGCGGCGATGCACTTGAAGGCAGCGTGCATGTTTTTTTTCAAACAGGAGACAACAAACTGCGGTTAAAACCGTACCCCTCACGGTCTATTAACCGCGAGGGGGCGCACCGCGGTTAACCTACTATTGCGGTTTATCGTTCAGCCTTAGCCTACATATAGTCAAATTACAGTTCTGAGATTACAAGGATAGTAGCTGTAATCCCTTACAATATTTAACATTTTAAAATCTGTTATCTTGAAATTCTAACAGTGAATCGAATACATTAAAAATTATGGTAAGGCATGAAATGGTTGGCTTGATTGTGTTACAGCCTGGTGTATCTAATAATAATCTAAAAGCATTGCATTATTTTACTTTTGAAATGTGGTAATTGGATTATGTTATTGTAATTCTTAATGCACAACTTTAAACCATAATGCATTACATTTTAAAAGTTTTTTAAAAAGGACATTTTTAAATTTAAAAAGGCTGGTTTCTGTATACTAGGGTATTGTAGACCTTCGCAGTATAACTTCAATACTGCAATTAAAAATATGGAGGTGCAGTAGATTCACAGAATCACAATAAACACACTAGTGCTGCAACTATTATTTTCATTTTTTATATTCATTATTGCAGATTGCGTACTAACATTTCCATTTTTGGATTAGCATGGAATAGTCTAACCTGTGTGCTAGTTTAAAACGTTGTTTGTTTATTGTATGGTTTGTGCTGTGGGGCTTAACAGTGTTGAGTAGCCAAGAGAGTGGGCGGGACCATGACACTGGGGACTGGTATTGAGCATAAGACGGACCAAAGAATAAAATCGCTTAATCGCTGCTGCTTAATCGATTATAAAATTTAAAAAAAAAATCTCTCTCTCTCTCTCTCGCACTCTCTCAGTCAGTCTGCCCCTCTCTCTCTCCTTGTCTATACACCCCTTTCGCGCATCCATTCCAAGTGATGATGAAATGGGTTAAGGCTGTTTGATTTAACTTGATCCCAGTCATCCTACAGTGGTATACAGTACAAGGTTCAATTATAAGAGTTGTCTTAGAGGCTTTTGGTGAATGTCTTGAAGGTACTGAGCAGATTGTATCTCCCACATACGCACATGCGTGCACTCACACACCCCCCACCCCCCAACACCCTCTCGCACCACACACACACACACACACACACACATACAGAGAACCAAGGACAGTATAAACTTCCAATGTCAAAAATAATTTAAAGAGAAGGAAATGATAAAAGGCTTTGATATTTCATCTCTATGCACATCTAACTTGGGGAAAAGTGATGAAATAATTATGTAAGAATAATGCAGGGCCATGGCATGGAGAAGAAGTCATACCCACTCTGTTCACTGGCATTAATTTTGTTCTCATGCAATGTTGAAGGGCATTTCCATTTTTTTTAACATCTGACCATATATATATATATATATATATATATATATATATATATATATATATGTGTATTTATATCAGCTTTATTCGGGATTAGCTGGAAAGGCGTTTCTGCTTTGTAGTGCTCTGTCTTAACTATTGCGATGCACTCTAACCATATTTTTAATATAATTAAATAGCGTAATATTATGCTATTTACTCACCCTGTGAAGTTTGGTCAAATGTATTTGCCTCACAAGGATTAGTTATGACAAAATTCTCCAGCTGCTAATGCTGCAACGCAATCCATGCCTAATTACCGCAGGGTTGGCAGGCACACATGTGCATTGCGAACCACTGAGTTTTGGAAATAAAACATTTTTTGTGCTTACCCTAGACATTCTGCATGTCTGACATCAGAGAAGACTTTGGGAGGATCTTCGCTGTCCACCCATACCCCAAAAAGGCAGTGTAACGGACATTTTCACATAAACTCTGAATTACTTGCAGTATTTTCCTCCAGTAAGGCTCCTAATAACTGGATTACATTGTCAACATCTTACCAGAGATTACCAAACATGACGTGATTAGGTATACAAGTCGTGAGCGACCCAATGGCCGTCGTCTATGCTGGCATACTGAATTCACACTAGTTTTGGAATATTAATTAACAAAATCAAATGTAGAAATGTTTGTGATCAGTGGGGCGTGCAATGGCAGAGTGGTGAGTGTGCGTCTCCCAGGCCACAGGACGAGCAGCGCCGCCGGTTTGCATACCGTCTCCAGCTTTATCCTGTCACTTTCTCTCTCAATAAAGAAATAAAGAATGAAAAAAAAACGGCGCTTTAACGGCGCAGACTAGTGATCGCAGGAAAATCTCAATATACTGCCGACAGGAGGAGCATCACCTGCAGATGGGTGGAGAGACAGATGTTCCTCCCCGCGCTGGGCGTTTGTGCGTTAGGAGCCCGCAGTGTTGTTTCCAGAACGTTGTGATGAAAGGGCAGATGAAAGGACAGCACAACTCAGTAAAATAGAGCTGAGTTGAATAAGGTTGCAACACAGGCCTCTTGTGCCTGTGTGTGTGTCCCTCTCTTCTCTCGCGCACATTTGCAAACAGTGGTTCAGAGCGCTAGAGGGAATCCACACCTATCCAGCCTCACTTCATCTTATTTACCACAACTTGCCAACCATAGAAAGTTGCACAGCACAAATTTGTTCTTTGACTCAGTCAGCAGGGTTGTAAAAAAGAGCAGGGTGTTGCCATATATACAGCACAGAGACAATAATATTGTATTATTAGGTTTTAAGGCTGAGGAATTCTTATATTTGGCTTTTTGAGTGTATGTTGGCTTTTTGAGTGTATTTTGACGTCTGTGGTGACCACGACCACGGCATGAGGCATGAGAGGAGGTGCGGGTGTTGACCCCTGACAGATGAGTGGCCACGCCCACAAATACGAGCTCCACCCATTGGAGAGGTGCATGCATCTCAACCAGTGGTTTAACGGACATGTCACATGTTCGCTCATTCCAATTTTGCCAGTACTCACCAACTTGCTCGGCTATGGCGATTTTTTATTTTTTATTTTTTTCTAAGTTCATTTTCGGGCGTAAGCTTAATTTTCGATTTTATTGGATAGGGTTAGTGTGAAAGTGAGACGAGAGAAACTGGGGGAAGATATTGGAGAAATGTTGACGATGGGAGGAGAACTTGTGATGTTGCCAGTAAGTCACAGGCACTATATACACGTGCTGGTTGCGAGTGCCTTACTGACTGCTCCACAGAGTCAGCACATGGCTAAGATTTTTAAACATAGCCAATGCAGTGGGAGTTTTTTTCTTCACTAAGAGAGGTCATGGGGCACCCTCCCTGTAGCACCGTCACTCAGGGGCACTGACCTGCACAAAACACATCTTTTTTTATCTGAGTGGAAGCATGGGGCTGCACAACACAACAAGTCTTGTTACATTCCCACGCTAACTGGGCTGTGCTATGGGAGACCTTATGAACCAATGTTGTGTGTCTACGTCTAGAAGATTAAAACATATTAGTTTATAATTGTCTATTGCGGAGCGTTTACCGGGTGTGGGCCGTAAAACACTGGAGCCCGCAGCATCGTCTATCATGCAGTCATTACGGCTGAACATTAGCGATAGTTTATCGCACACCTGGGACGCAGACTCTGTGCGATAGTTAGCAATTATGATTGTGGCTTCGTTCCCCTACAGTCACCATACAGTACGGTATAGTATGTGGGAGAGCGACACGTGTGTGTCAGTGCACGTATACTTAGGGTTTCAGCGGCTGAACACATGCAGTTAGTGATTTTATATGACATCATAATGACAGCACAGCTTTTAGCAGCCCCCTGTACATGAATGAGATCAGTGCTGGCCGGGCAGAGGGCCAGTTCATCGTGACATCATATGCAATGTCATCTGGGCTGCTGCTGCAGTGGCACACACAGACACACACACACACAGACACACACACACACATACAGAAATACACATGCCCACACCATACACAAAAACCGCCTCCCACCTCGTCCATCTCGGCAGTCTGGTTATGACATCACAATCAGTGCTGACTGAGGTTCAGCATGCAATATGACATCACTGTCAGATTCTTGTCTTCTTTTGTTCTTTAATGGCAATCGACTCTTGTCTGTGCATGTCAATATTCCCGGCTGATACTCAGCATGTTGCAGCATGTCATCTCAGGGGTATTCAAACCAACATGTTTATCCCGGGTCCGACTCGTTTTAACCGAGATGGAACTCGTTTTCAAGTTGTCCCACTTGATATGAATGTGCCAAGCGGGTCCGAGCGCGCGTTAAATCATCCGAGACGAGCCCTGCTAGACAATGTGGTCTCAACCCGGAGCTCTGCACGGGTACGCCGTGACTCGGGCCAGCGCGGTCTGAAACCGGCCGCGCTAGACCCGTTTCGCACAGACGAACGGCAGGATACATTGTGACTTTTTGGATACATTGGCAACCCCAGCGGATGTGCTATCGCTACCTTCCTTCGGGTACGTGAACATATTAACACAACAATCAAGTGTGTTTGCATGTGCTTGTGTGTGTGCGCGTGTGTGCGTGCACGCATGAGCCCCTGCCGTGAGCGTGTCAACGGCATTTGACGCAACAACTCTCTCTTTCCCCTCTCCACATCCCTCTCTCTGTCATTATTCAATTACTATTATCATAATCAATATTTTATTATGGTTCTTTCTCTTCTCTTCCGATATTTTAGAGCGAACGCCCATAGTGACTCCTCTACTCCTTCATATCCTGTCATAACTGTCTTCTTCTTTCATGACATTCTTTGTCAAGTCAATCCGATCTAGCAGAACAATCAATGCACACCATACAAGCCACAGGACAGTCCACCGTCAGGTCCAGCAGATCAAGTCATCAAAACCACCTTCAGTACGCAAACACAGCATCCCTTCCTCTGAAAGTGTCTAGAAGGCGGCAGCTGGCATAACCAGGCCAAGACATTGCCGCAGGGTTACAGCAAACACACCAGGGCTGGGAGGATAGAATCGCGGACCCTTCTTCTTCTTTGTATTCCAGAATCGTTCCTTGCATGTCTGCAAACCATAGGATCTCTGTACGATCCTGTGAAACCCTTCAGGACTTGCCTCAAATTTGTCCTGGTTCTCAAAATTGTCCTAATACTATTTCCTAAAATCCTCAAAATCCTCAAGATCAAAATTGTCCTGGTTTTCTTTTTCATCAGCCTCAGCCTCAGAAAAGTCCATCTTTTGATTCTTTTCCTTGCATGTCTGATTCATTTCCTCTCAATATATGATCTGGCTAGTGATGTCATATAGCAACTGAGTGGTCAGTAGAATAAATAGGCGGTTCGCCTCTGTTTGATGGTTTGTGGTGACTTATTACATGCAGCTCAACAGCCACCGATCTGCCCAGATTAGAGCCGATCGCTGTTAAACAACAAAAGAAGAACCTCCCAGCACATTTCGGGGATATCCCAGTCAGCACCGACTCCATACCTCTAGTTATTAATTAATATCAAATTTGGGTGGAACAACAGGGGGTAGGCATCAGCAAAAAACTGCTGATGATAACAATGATTAAATCCGATGGCGATTATGGATTATTAAATAACTTGTCAATTAAATGAATAATCAGTTAGTCAGCCTCTAGACAGCCTCTGATATTGTTGAGCGTTGTTGAGTCTGCAACCACTGCATATCTATCCACCCACTGTAATGAACAAGAGTCTGAATTAAAGGGTATGTCACTGGAGGACAGGTGATCAACAAACTGGTTGAGTCCGAGCAAAGAAAAGAAAATCCCTTCCTGATGCCTCTCAGAAGCAGAGTCAAGTGTATTTCCATTGTCAAAGATACAAGCTCGCAGACTAGGAATTGTTCGCAGACTAGGGAATGGGTTAGGGTTAGGGTACGGTTTAGGATCATGGGTTAACCTCCAAGACCCATAACTTGGCTGAAAATAGGGATTCCAGAACATAGGCCTTCGGAACATAGGTGTAACCACTCAACCAACTGGGAATAAAAACACAACAACGTCTCTCGAGTTGATACAACATAAATGCTTAGATTAGGGCAAGTCGGGAGTATGTGTTGGGCTTATTGCCCCCACTTGTGAAGTGACCAGAAATAGGCTCCTATGATTATTCATTGTTGTAGGTTTGGTTGTTTATTGTTGGTTGGCAAACATAACTATCAATAACATGGCTATAAAAATCCCCTCAGATCTGTGAAGATCAGGCCCTGTGTGCTTGTTGGAGACACACAGTGGATATTGGAGTCACAAACTTTCACCTGATATGGCAGGCTATGAAGATTGTGTCAAGTGTCATAGAAGGTGTTTGTGCCGTATTCACAGAATTTATAATGGCAAAACACAAGACATATATATTTTTTGGAAGTACCCGTATGAATAGTGACATCGTTTGGCATGATAATTGGTCAATCTGCTGTGAAAATTAGTGGATTAATTTGTTGTAAAGGATAGTGGATTGATGTACCAATTAGGGCTGCAACTAACGATTATTTTAATAGTTGATTTGTTGCCAATTATTGAAACGATTAATCGATTAATTAACAAGATTAAGTTACTTCCTCTGACACTAACTCATTACATGTCATTTAACCCGTGATATTTTAATTGATTCCTTCATATTTAGGTGTTTTTTTATATCAATTATGCCCAATTAATGTTTCAAATTTTCATACATTTTCAATTCCATATGAATTAATATGAAATTGTGTCGATAAATGGGGGAATATCCCCACAAAACTGCTGACAACTACAAAGATTCATTTCTTTGCAGATTATTGATTATTATAGATTAATTTAATAAATGATGAGTCACCGATTAACCGACTAATAGTTGCAGCCCTAGTGCCAATTAGTTAAGGACAGTTAAGGCCATAATGTGTAATAAATGACAGCAGGGTCATGTGTCATAGAGGATAGTGGTTTAATGTGTCATAACCATTACTGGGTTGCATTTCATGAAGGACACAAGTGCTAAGGGTAACAAAGCTGGCCAATCAGATACGATGAAGCAGCCCTTCTACATTGGGCTCAGATCTTGCAATGACGTAGCCTGGGGCGGGGGGAAAACCGGCACAACGCCAAGATGCCGATCCCTAATCCCACCTGACCTCCTGCAAGAACGTCCGCCCCGAATCCGTCATTGCTGTGCAAACACGGTGCACAGCGGAGCATCACAATCATCAGTCACTCCATCAATGCTACCATAAAACAAACCATAAAAACGCGTGGCTTGCCCCCGGCCCGCTGCTCAAAGTACAGATGGTAAATGACAGTGGCGCGTGCGTGAAGGTGAACCGTGTGATTCAATCAGCTTAACATCGGAGCGGGCCGCATGTAGCAGGTGTGAGATGACACTGTGGTAGTGCGTAATAGCTGCAAACCCTTGATGCTTCAGAGGTCGATTACAATTTCATTGTACTTAAAGGAGTACTTGCCAACTTTTTGAACTTCTCAACAAGACTTCTAAGTCACCACAACCACTAGAAATCTTTATTGGCTGTGGACCGCTCATTGTGTGTTTGGATCTTGCTTGGCTTGAAAGCATACCAACATTGTGACATCAACCCTTAGGCCATAGACACGCCCGATAGATGCTTAAGGGACAGGTGGCACCATCTGCAGGATGCTGAAATTACATAGTACAGGAGTGTACATTTCTTGGCATGAAAAATGTTTGGCATGTTAACGGTTACAATTCCTGAGCCATCCCTCATGGGTTGAGCCCTTGCCAGGCAGTGGAGAGTATTGCACCTGGTCATAGTGAATAAATGCAGTTAAAAAAAAATAGAAGAAAAAAATAAAGTGGATTATCGGTCGAGTGGTTAAAGGAAAAATGCTCATATTTGCAGCACAAACAATTTCAAGAGCATCACTGAGAGTGTCAAGCAAGATTTTGAAACACTCTCAATGGTGAATACATAAAAATGCTGAATTGATTAAATTCTCTGTCTGTGTTTGTGCAGATGGTGTCCAACCTGTTTTTGAAGCACTCAGAGAGTGTGGCACAGCAGCGGTCCAATGCACGTTGCAGTACCAGCTCTGTGCGCCGGGTCCAGCCCAACACGGTCAGCGCCAAATTCCAGAGCAGCCTGACGCAGCTGCTGGAACGGATCGAGAGGTGGGTTCGCCTGGCGTGACCCTCACACCTCTTCCAGAAAATATGCTTCCTGCCAAAGACATCAAATCCATACAATGTGTCAGAGAAAGCATAGATCTTGCTTCCTTATATTATAAAGGTTTACCTTGAATTAGCACAGAATATTTGATAGATATACAGTGTAACTGTCTTCACAAATAATTGGCACTGAAAAAGTTAACCTTCCATAATCTAATGTTAGTAATCTCCAAACCATTTTTTTTTTGCACGTTCACCAACTCCAGGCACCCAACCTCGATTCTTTGATTTGCCATATGAAGTTGACTTTCAATGTTGTTGGGTGTGTTGCTCCGAGAGGTTCACCCCGGGTCCTGAGGTGAACCAGACAGACGTTCACATTCCCTAGGGAAAGTCTAGCCTTTCATAACCCATTGGTGATGGGTTTGGACGTGGTTAGGATCCACTGACAGACGTCAGAAAATGGTGGTCTTTGCAAGCGGCGAGCGTGTTTGTTTGAACGGTTTATTGCCATTCATCATCCAAGTGTCATCCAACCGCAGTGTTTATACGCACTTCCAGAGCTATTATGTCACAGTAAAGCGGCAGCGCCTGTGTGTTATGCGCAGATACAGTTAGCCGGGCATTGTGCCGCCATCTTGGATAGGAGAAAGGCAGCTTTCAAATATGACTTTCAGCGGCTTTTTAAAATGTTATACTAACGGGCCAGTGAAAAAAAAAAAAAACAGAATAGCCGCACCACCTCATAAGCCGCATAATCGAAAAATAAGTGAGGGGAAAAAGTCGTGGCTCATAACCCACAAAATACGGTACTTAAGAACAACCCTAACAGGAGGATGTGTTCTAGGCTGCAGCTGGTGTTGCCAGACTGCCACTACGTGAGGCACTTTTCATATAGAATGAGGGTCATATGGAGTAAAAAAAGCGGAGAGGCGCACAGGTACAATTCAGCACAGACTAGTGTGTACCATGGTGCATATGGTCTTCTTGCCAATGGGATGTCCTCCCACGCTGGGGCCTTCCGCTTCACAGCCCGAGAGGTGGGTGATTTCTATCAGCCACCAACAAGCTAACAAACCGGATTTTAGTGTAATTTGACGAGATAGCATAGTACTGGCAGGGTTTGGGAAGGCTTTACATTAGTATAGCATGAATTGCTATGAACTACAGCTGTTCAACTGAAAATATAGCCTGGAACCACCGCAGATTAAATCAACTTAATTGTTTTAAGTACAATTAGTAAGTACAATCAAAAGTAAGAAATTTACTCTCTCCTTGGTATTAGTTAAACATATGTAACAATTAAATTATGTGAAAGTGTTTTTTTTTTTTAAATGTATTTAATTTTGTGTGTTTTCAGGTTATACTTTGAGTTGGAACAGCTGCAGTTTATATAAAAAAACATTTGTTGGAAATTATTTCATTATTATATTATATTTAGTTGATGTAATTAAAACACAATAATAATCCAAGCGCAACCGCTTCCCAATCCAGAATAGAAGGAGGCTTCATATAATGAATAATAAATGAATGACACTTTATTACATTTACATTTCACATAATGAATAATAAAATAGACATTGCCACTAAAAACATATACAAGACATATTTTTAGAATGAGGAAAAACTGTAATGAGTCAGACACAACTCTTTATATTATGAGCTGTTATGTTAAGATTAAAAAATGTCCAGAATATAAGGTGCACCTTCAAACAATTCAATGATTGTTTGCAATAAGTCAGCGGATATACTGTAGGCAATCGACTGGTATGGATACCTGACCTAGTAAGCCACTCATGACAGATGTTAATTTTCCCACACAACCCATGATGCATTGCATGATGGTACTTCTTCTGTAGCTCTCCACATTGTGTCATTTCAAGAAGTAGTCTATGATAGATTTTTCCTCCATATATGCACATAAAAACGACGGTCAAACAAGGACATAGCACAACAAAGCCAGCTGAAGTTTTTTGCTCAAACTGCAGTGGCAGCAAGTGTTGTGAGATGAGGTTTGTGATTGAGTTTTTTTTTCCTTGCTGTCTTTCAGCTGTAAACCCTACTTTGTACGATGCATCAAACCCAACCAACACAAGGTACAAGGATGTGTGTTGCTTGTTTGTGCCATTTGTGCGTGAGTGTGTGCACAGGAGGATTGTGTTTAGTGCCAGGCTGTGTCTTTGTTACTTTGTGCCTGTGTCATGTGTGTGTGTGTGTGTGTGTGTGTGTGTGTGTGTGTTTGTGCAACTAAGTAAGTGAATATCTTGTTCAGTGCATTGCTTTTCCTTTCTTTTCTCCATGACACAATGAGATTGCATTCATTGTACAATGGCAGCCGTGTAGCGGCGCTCGCCACCCGTCTCTCAGTTCTATTGTGTGTGACATGTGGAGAGTCTGAGCCAGGATTCCTGTCTTAGTAAGTCACTGTAAGTGACTTACAAAGTAGTCACTTACAGTGTACAAAGTAAGTACAAAGTAAGTCACTCAACTCTAGGGTACAATTGTCCACAAATATCACAGCTAGGTATTTACTTGAGAGTTTGTGGTCATGGTTCGGTACAGTTTCGGTGCGTATGAAATGAGATATGCTAAATTCATTCTTGGGGGTGGCTTTAGCTATAGGTGGGTGGAGTGGCTGTTCATAATGGAAAACCATCTTCACAGTACATTTTGCAGTGTTAAATATGCAGTGTCAAAGTTCATTGACTCTTTCAGAGTTATTACAACAACGGGGGAAGTTGAATACTTACTAGAGTTGGTGTTAATTTGCAGAGTTACAAGGCGATGTGTCAATTAGACTCTACAAAGCAGCGCCAAAAGCCCACCCACCTCGTCCTCTCTCAAACTTTAAAGACCGCCATTTTCATTTCATCGTGACTCATGTGGCACCCGACCCTTAGGGTGGACCGAGGTTCAGCTCGGACCCCAGGGGTTTGGGTCGCAGTAGTGCAGCTGACTCGTCGTGTCGCAGGCCCTCGTGGCCTTCGTCCGTACAGATGCAGACGCCCATCCCTTCACAGACGTGCTGGCGGTGCTGTACAGTGTTAGCCAGTGTTAATTTTTTCCCAATTTCGGGGTCATTTTGCTCTAGAAATTTAACACAGTGGAAAGAGTTAATTTAACTGTTAAGTGTTGATTTAACTCTGCAACATTTACTGTGTTCCAACTGAGCTACAGCCTCCCACCCCTAACATCTGTGTATGTGTGTGTCCATCCAGTCGCCTGGGGTGTTTGAGTTGGAGCTAGTGGCCAACCAACTGCGATATTGTGGGATCCTCGAGACCATCCACATCAGGAAGATGGGATACCCAATCAGAATGCTGTTCAGTACCTTCCTCTTCAGGTTAGAGCCACAATCAATCAAATCTAAAAACATCAGAATATTCTAGTATAAATTTATTGTAATGGGTGTCTATCGCAGTAAGTGACTTAATTGTTGTGCATTTCTTGGTTAAAAAGTTGAAAAGATTAATTTACTTACTGCTACAAGCTGTGTATATTTGAAGTATATTTTTACCCAACCAATTAGTGGACCAATCGCTTCAATAATCGACGACTAATCAAGTATTGATTACTTGATGACTGGTGCCAACTACACATAAGCTGGCAGTAGGTGTCCGTCAGCCCCTTGTGGCTGCATGCCATGTTGGGGCTGGAATTTTGAAATGTTCAAAGTTTTGGTCAGTTCGCTTGTAGAGTGCTGCAGTGCAATGCATGCATGCATGTTATGGCATGTTAATGATAATAAACCGGGTGCATCATAAATATATATTGCAACTATGATTGCATCCCAAAGGCTCACGGCTCATCGTGTTACATATATCGTGGTCTACTACTTGAGTGAAATATGTATCATTATACTGCTAGCAGATACGGGAAATCAAATGGAACCCTAACCCATCCACATGTGTCGATCAGCGTGGAACACCTGCACTCTTGGATGGACTGTTAAAAAAATACTTACATTTTAAAACTGGGTTGACTGTAACCAGGTGGCACTCCATCCAAACATTCTTGAACAGACTTGACTTGTCATTGTTGCAGTGGTTTATTCCGTAGACATGTGGTTAATCTCCTAAGGACGCACATTTCATCCGGAAAACCAGTGCTGATGTAAAGTGTCGTAAAAACGGGCGTCGTCATACCGAGTGGACCGAACCATTACCGGATGGACCGAACCATTAATACTTTTAATACCTAACTAGGGGATTTTTAACAGCCGCCCCTCAGATTAACGGCAGATAATATGAAAGTGAGAAAAAAAATCCCTAATCTGAAAGCTGTAACGGAGGAACAAGGTTCGCTACTGGACGTAAAGATGTCTTGTCCCTAAACTTGAGCACCGCTGATTGCACCTGACCACCATCACTTGGTGCCATTGAAACTGTGGGGGTTCGGGGAAGGTGCCGATCCACGACCATGACAACCGACCCCCCCTTTAAGTCCATGCTACCCCGCCACCACTTACGGTGAGCCCGAAGATGGCGAGTGAAATGCTCCAGGATCCCCTGGCGGCAGCTCCGAGCTAGGCGCTTCCTAACCCTCCTCGTAGTTCTGGGAGGCCGAACTTTCGACTCACGCAAAAGTGGCGTCGCGCAGCGCTTCACGCCATCAACTCCTGTGCTTACAGATCTGCAAACACTGTCGCTTTCATGCACTGAACCAACATGGAGGCACTGAAATGATGAACCTCGTTGAGCGAGGGGACCATCCGGCCATTGCAGAGCCCATCCAAGTGCTGTAGGCACTGCTGCCGGACTCCCTGCCGGACCAAGTCTAACGGGACCCATCGCTGAAAGAAGATGGCTGTGATCAGACCCAATCAGAAGCAGCGGGGTCACCCTCTCAAACGACGATAGA
>OMKY01029065.1:0-11396 GCA_900302395.1 Bregmaceros cantori
CAACAAAACGAACGCACAGCTATAACACACACACACACACACACACACACACACACACACACACGGTCAGTGCGGCGATGCACTTAAAAGGCAGCGTGCATGTTTTTTTTTTTTTAGACAGGAGACAACAAACTGCAGTTAAAACCGTACCCCTCACGGTCTATTAACCGCAAGGGGGCGCACCGCGGTTAACCTACTTTTGCGGTTTATCGTTCAGCCTTATCCCCCATGCGCCGCATTTCCGAGGAGTATAGGCTGTGTTGGCATGTCTAACCATTATATGCTAAAAAGTATGTAAACGTAGATTTTTTTTCTTTGGCTGTGGAAATGCAAAAAATAGACCAAACCTTCGATGTACGCCATGCCATGATTGCCAGTGGTATAACAGCTATATAGCTTCAACAATACTAATTCACAGTTCCAAAGAGCTAACCGCTGTAGCTATGACTAAATCTCCCTCATTCTTTCTTAATGCACCTTATAGTCCCATGCATCTTGTAGTGCAGAAAATGTGGTAATTACATTGTAAAAAATATGTTGTTGTTGTTGTTTTTTTAAGAAAATCTGAAAATGCACTCTAATATTTCTGTGTCCATACTCCATACCAAGGGTCTGGTTAACAAAAAGTGTAGGCATTGATTATGCAACACACCATATCTCCACATGCTGCCGTTCTATATGTTATCTGGACACAAGCCAAAACACTTTGATTGGCTCCTGACTGACCAATGGGATGTCAACCTGGTGGGGCAGGGCTCTACAGGGTGGGTATAAAAAGCAGGGGAAATCTATCCAACCTCATCAATCTGATCACATCGCTAACATGAGGTCCCTGGTCTTCGTGCTGCTCCTTGGAGCTGTCTGTGAGTATCTTGGGGTTCTGTAGCTTAGTTGTTGGCACAGTCATTCCAACGGCTGTAGGGTTGAAGACCGAAAGGTTGGTGGCTCCAAGAGTCTCAAGTGTTCTATTGAAGACACTGAACCTGAAATTGCCGCAATGGGTTGTGGTCATCTCCCGTTTGAATAAATAGAGGGTTCACTATCCAAGATTAATCCAAAAATGAATTCATAACTTCAGATGGAATCCAGAAAATACCAATGCTTAGCTAAAATGGGCATAATGCTTTTTGTTTACCTCTAGTCGCTGAGGAGGACAAGATCGTTGGAGGGTATGAGTGTGCTAAGCACTCCCAGCCCCACCAGGTGTCTCTGAACTCTGGATACCACTTCTGTGGAGGCTCCCTGGTCACCAAGGACTGGGTTGTGTCTGCTGCCCACTGCTACAAGTCGTAAGTAAACAAAGATACACCAACAAATCCATGATGCACTTACCAGCAACTGACAACTTTTATGTTGCTCTCTCATCCAGCCGCGTGCAGGTCCGTCTGGGTGAGCACGACATCGGTTACAGCGAGGGCACCGAGCAGTTCATCTCCTCCTCCCGCGTCATCCGTCACCCCAACTACTCCTCCTACAACACCAACAACGACATCATGCTGATCAAGCTGAGCAAGCCCGCCACCCTCAACCAGTACGTCCAGACTGTGGCCCTGCCGACCAGCTGTGCTCCTGCTGGAACCAAGTGTCTCGTGTCTGGCTGGGGAAACACCATGAGCTCCAGTGAGTAGAAAACAGGTCCATGGCAACTTGGAAACATGGAGGATTTGTGATGGGGTCTTATTTCAGTTAAGTAGACATTTTGGGAAGTTGATTTAAGAGTAGGCATATCAACACATTTCTACAAGCCTAACACCTACAATTATTACAGTATCTGAACATCACTTTGTCTATTGTAGCCGCTGACAGCGACAAGCTCCAGTGTCTGGACCTGCCCATCCTGTCCGACCGTGACTGCAGGGACTCCTACCCCGGCATGATCACCAACTCCATGTTCTGTGCTGGCTTCCTCGAGGGCGGCAAGGACTCTTGCCAGGTAATATCAACCCCAATACCAGATACCCTTATAACTAATGTCTGACCGATATCTCGGTCATCAATATAAATCTGCAGAAATTAGATTACATTTCACAGATACGATACACTGATATCCCAATACCAATGAAAGGCTCTAAATGTTGCCTGGGGAGTTCAAATGTTTGATTGATGTGTTCATATATAATGTGAAATATCACCAAGCACTTTTTGGAATTGTGCTCTCCATGTGTCCTCTAGGGAGACTCTGGTGGTCCCGTGGTCTGCAATGGTCAGCTGCAGGGTGTGGTCTCCTGGGGATATGGATGTGCCGTGAGGGATCGCCCCGGAGTCTATGCCAAGGTACAAATCTTGTGCTTTCACATGGACAAGGTTCAGAGTTTGGTTCGATATCTGGCACTGATCCTGAATGTTCACTTACTAATGTGTATTTCTTTCTCTGTCTCTTTCCCAGGTTTGCATTTTCACCGACTGGCTGAGGACTACCATGCAGAAGTATTAAGTGAGCCAACGGAATGATAAATAAATGTTTTCAATTATAACATTTGTCTGTTTCATTCAGCAGATGGTCACATATAAGACTGTGATATGTTTTTCTTTACCAATGTACAGTATGTTTTTCCATCACTGTTTTTTTCTTGGGAACACTATTTCCTCCTTGGATGCTATTATTCCATCAGTTTTATTAACCTACTCTTCTGTTCTTTTCCTGGACTATGGCATTTTGGAAGAAGGGTTTTCACCAATATGTTTTTCACCGATACAGCTACTGGGCTGTTAACTTATTTACCGGCAAATCCCTTTACAAGCAGACAATAAAGTGACTGGATAACATTAAAACATAGTGTGACTTATTTACCTTTCCTATAAAACAGGGTACAAGGCAGGGCCATCTTCTCGCCCCATTGCTTTTTTCTTTAGCTATCAAACCCTTAGTCATCTGGTTTAAACAAGATGCCCAATACAAAGGGATTATAATATATGTTGATGATCTACTTTTTCATCTCTGATCCTGCTTACACGTATCTCTTGCTCGTAACGTCTTTCACGAATGAAATGTAAACATAAGCCAATTATTACCAATTAATCAGAAGGCTACATTTCTCTCCCCAACATTCTTTCTTTTTTAAACTCTTCCCTGATGTTACTTATTTAGAGATTTTGGTAATCCAGTCTTTTAAGGATCTATTGTCAAAGAACGTCTCTCCGATATTTGGAAAAAATGCTAAAGATTTCAACAGGTGGTCAGCTCTCCTAATTCCCAGAGTGGTGCACATTAGCTTTGCTAGAATGCTAGCTCTACCCAAACATATACATGTATTTACCCACATTCTGATTCTAATCAAAAATTAATTTTAATATTTGGACAACCTCTTTGACTCTTTCCTTTGCTATGGTAAAGATGCACATATGTGTAGAGCGATCCTCCAGTTATCCAAGGTACAAGATGGCTTAATTTGCTTTACCAAATATTTTATTTACCTAACATTAGTATTGGGGTAATAATGTAAATAAATGAATATATTGACACAATGTTACACATTGGCCTTCTCTGGTCTATGGCTAAGCTAGTCATACTCGTCTTGTATTCGGCGCTGTACCGAGTACCGACCAATCCTCCCAAAACCTCACCCCGTTCTGTGGTTAAAATCCCTTTTAAAATCTGGATACAGATAAGGAAAGGACTGGGGACTCTTCTCTGAATAGTGTCATCATGTACAGATCAAGCATTCAAGTACTGGTTTTCCTGTGGACTTGGATGGACACCACTTCAAATTCCTTCAAATCAGAGGCTTTGTGGCAGACTTCCGCAGTGTTAGCGAACAACCACAAGATGTTTTAACTGAAGAACACTCGGCTCCAGTGTCCCTTTTTACTGTTAGCAAGTTTAACTGGAACCTGCTAGGAAGAGTGAGACCTTGCCCTGTCAACACCTGTGTGAATGGGAGACTTGCTCCATTTCACTAAGGCCTTGTGTGCTAATGACTGGCCATATAGATGTGAGCATGTGTAGATAAATAGCCATTTAGGTCATACTGGCACCAAGTGCTCCAAATAAATCATTATTAATTGTAACTAGAGATGTCACAATCACATTATTTTGCTCCCGTTCCGATCCCGAATCTTTTTAGGATAAGGATCCTGATTTTATCCGATCCGATCCCACGTTCAGAGTGTCCATCATTCGGCTGACCAGCTGGCTGGATCAAGACACTATTATAAAGGCTGTCCATCCTTATACTACTCCAGCGTCACTTCTGAAGTTCTGACCACAGAGCTGCATTCAGACCAGTTCAGAAAGTGTTGTTTGAAAAGGGGCTACGAGTGGTGAACAGGGATAAAACGTAGCTCTTTTCAAATATCAAAGAGGCAGCGAAGTTCGCTGCAAGGCTGTCGCCCAGCCTGATCATATGTGGGGGAATCGAGAGAGAAGAGATTCCATTCTGCTGACCTTGTAGTGTGGGTGCAGCCACTGCAGAGCAATGCAATGTCATTGGGACTGCAACTGATGACCATTCCGACTGGTGGAACTTGCTCCATTAGCGGCGCGGGTTTGCATACCCCCTCTGGTTTTTCTCCCGACTCTTCACCACAGTTTCCAATTTAATCCTGTCACTATCTCTCTCAATGAAAAAAGAAAGAAAAAGCAAAAAACAAAGAAAATATAAAATTGAAAATAAGACAATTTATGTGACTGAAGAAATATGGAAAAGTTGAGGCCAAAAACTGTATAGATAGAGATGAAGGAAGGAGGTTAGACACCAACGGTCTAGACATGAATTCTTTAAAAGAAAAAAAAAAATCATGTGTTTTGCAGATAGAACCTGCTGGGATAGAAGCCAACTGTTGCTATTTGGCAAGGAGCCAAAGCTGGTGTGCTGACTGTGAAAATGTGTATTTAATGTACCATTGACTGGTTGGCTAGGGAACAACCAATGAGGGCTCGATGGCTGGGCAGAGCCCCTCAGCACTGGTATAAAATGTGGAGCAGGCCTCTCCCAACGCGTCAAGCTGACCACACCGTTACCATGAGGTCCCTTGTGTTTCTGCTGCTCCTCGGAGCGGTCTGTGAGTGTCCAATACATGGCTAGATGATGCTTGATTAATGTCAACGCAAAGCTATTGAGATACCAACAGTTAACAATAACAAACATTCCTTGAGAATATTCATTGAAAACGCATAATTGCACTTTTTTTATTCATAATATTGATGGCGCAATCATGAGATAATTTGACATTGTAATTGTTGTATTATGCGTTAAAGTGTTATAACATGTAATCATAAATTATGGAGGGGGGAGAGCCAGAACCAACAAATTGTCCACGCATCACAAGCTGCTAAACGGTTTTGGGTCTGGGCAAATCAGGCAGACGTTGCCTGCATTCGGGCGGACCAATCGAATTCACGCCTCCACGCCACATTCCCACCTACTGCGCTGTGACTGGATAACACGATTTGATTGATTTTGGACATGTTTTTCGACCCTGGTTTTACCAGACCCAATGATCCTTCTAATTACGTGTGATACGTGGACGATTAGTTGGTTCTGTCTCGCCAACCTAGGCGTGTGGCACGTTATGGAATTATTTTAACATGCCTGAGTGTTCCATTTCATTCTATGTTCCTCCTGAGTTCTTATGCCAATGTGTTCTCCAGTCGCTGAGGAGGACAAGATCATCGGAGGGTATGAGTGTACTCCACATTCCCAGCCCCACCAAGTGTCGCTGAACCTCGGATACCACTTCTGTGGAGGCTCCCTGGTTACCAGGGACTGGGTCGTATCTGCTGCCCACTGCTACAAGCCGTAAGTGAGGAGCTGAAGATTGGATGGATTTTGTTTTAATACTTCATTGCCTGGTAGACGCATGCGTTATTAGGGCAGGCAACCCATAGCCCCCTTTTCACAGAACCTTCATCTCATTTGGTCAGCATCTAGAATGTATTTGTGTATTGTTTTTGCCAAGGTTTTTGCCAGTTAGTGGTCACTCCATCACACATTCACACACCAATGGTGGCAGCTGTCATGCAAGGTGCTCATTCAGTCACCAAACCTGCGGTCTCTGAAACAACTGGCCTACCTACAGCCACCCCAAACAAAGCCAACACTGTTTCTTTCTCATTGTACGCCCAGCCGCATGGAGGTGCGCCTGGGCGAGCACCACATCAAGGAGACCGAGGGCACGGAGCAGTTCATCTCCTCCGCCCGTGTCATCAAGCACCCGCAGTACAGTTCCTACAGCACCACCAACGACATCATGCTGATCAAGCTGAGTGAGCCCGCCACCCTCAACCAGTACGTCCAGACTGTGGCCCTGCCCACCAGCTGTGCTCCTGCTGGAACCAAGTGTCTCGTCTCTGGCTGGGGAACCACCATGAGCGTCGGTGAGTACGAACCTCAGCTTTACAGCCCTGGGAAAGACCTCGTTGTCCGGTGTAGTTGTTAGGTGCCACTGTGCAACACATCGTCCACTGGAGGGCAGTGTAAGCCATCCAGTGATACTTTCTGATCTCAGAACACCTTTGACAACAGGACACACCCGCTTTCTAAGGACGCAAAGCTATTTTTAATGCACCAAAACACTAAAGAAATTCAAAATGTAATATGCTGAATTGTTGTTAACTAATTGTGTCAGCAGTTACTGATGACAATTTTCAATGCGTAACAGATTTCACTCCTTAGAAAAGCTCTCATGTAACATGTTGCATGTTTGTTGCAGTTAATGACAAGAACAAGCTGCAGTGTCTGGACCTGCCCATCCTGTCAGATAAAGACTGCCACAAATCCTACCCTGGCATGATCACCGACTCCATGTTCTGCGCTGGCTTCCTGGAAGGAGGGAAAGACTCCTGCCAGGTACGCATCACTGTCTCTAGTCACGAAACTTGTCGCTTTTGCTGGATACCCCAGGGTAAATCTTAAAATACACCAACACGACCCTCCGGGAGTGAACAAGGTCAACACAAAAGAAAGGAAAGCAGCATATAAGTTATAAAGTGGCATTGGCATAGAATCAGCACGTGTGACATGTCAACATTTCAAGCAGGGCTACCCCCTTCATTCAGTAGCATCACTGAGCGTGGGAAGAAACCGTTTCTCAGTCTAGAGGTCTTAGTACGCAGGGCTATGACTATGTGTGAGTGTGGGAGACGACCAGAGAGTACCGTTGCTTTTGTTGGAATCACAGCGGAGGAGGTACTAACAAACAGTACCTGGTTACGTGGAACCGTGCTAGTGGAAAAGGAGGTAAAACCGAATAGAGCAGAGTAGTGTACAGTGGGATTAGTTGGATTACCCAGCCAAACCATCTTGGAAATGTAGAACAATTAGCTTCACTAGTAGACGCTTTATTGAAAGTGGGTTTTAATTATCACAATAAGTAAATAAGTGTGCGGTGTATGGATGTGAAGGGGGGTGTATACTTGCAGCAAATACAATTTCGAGATTGACTCAAATCAACAGATTTTCTGTATAACACCAGTAGAGAGAATATGCACTTGTCAGTTTGACTGAACAAAATTCTTTTTCAGCACTGGTCTCTCATTTCCCCTAAGAAGTACTTTTAATACAGGACTTGTTCAATCTCTACACGTGCACATTATAACAACTTTTATTCATTCAATTACAAGCGTTGGCCAAATGCACCAGTCCCTACATCACTGCTGACTCTGTTGTGTGTGTGTGCAGGGAGACTCTGGCGGCCCCTTCATCTGTAATGGTGAACTGCAGGGTGTGGTGTCCTGGGGAAATGGATGTGCGTGGGAGGATAACCCTGGAGTTTATGCCAAGGTAAGGTTTGAATGTAGAAAATTCTGCGGGTAGAGAGCGCGTCCCCCAGACCATAGGTCGCGCAGTGCCGCAGGTTCAAATTCCTATGGCTTTTCTGCAATGTCTCCCCCCGACTCTTCATCCCAGTTTCTGATTTAATCCTGTCACTATCTCTCTCAATAAAGAAGGAAAAACGGCGTTTGCGCCCAAAAAATAATAAAATTCTTTGTGGGGAATATTTGGTGCACCATTCAACAGTGCATTTTTTGTGTTAAAATGGTTGGTGCAGAAATAATTAAAGTAATTATTAGGCACATTTATTTTCGTATTGGGTCTTTTTAATACGTCCCACAGACTGCCATATACCTTCGTACGTATGTGAAAAATGCCGTGTTTACAGCCAGAGGATCCATTTTGGTGACAATGATGCAGCTCCGTAGTTTGTCTGTTTTTCGGCAGTAGATGCCTCAGTAGGGTGGATTGCCCTAATGTGGGTTATTGCTTCCTAATGTGGGTTATTGCTTCCTAATGTGGGACAGTCAGTTGCTTAATGTGGTACAGTGAAATGTAATGTAGAACAGTTGAACTTCATTTTAGACTTACCATAGTTTACCATAGTTTGCCTTTACCATAGTTTCACTGATATTTATTAGTTTATGGAGCCAGAACAAGTGGAGCTTAGGTGTCCCACATTAGACAGCGGCCCAAAAACAGCCACATGTCGCCACTCTTCGATTAGACATTCACAGAGCCATTCGTGCTCCGTTTGTGGCACGCTGTGTGCTCATGGCACTGTGTGTGCGGTCCGTTGATTACGGCGCATTCTGTTCCGTTTTACTCTGCATATTTAAATAATTGATCTATTTATCGATTCGGCCGAATCGCGATTGAACTATAAATCAGAAAATTCGAACACCTCTATTTATTATACTCAATTATTGAGTGATTTCATTTATTTACCTTTACATTGCTCTTATTTTCTAAACGGTTCTAATTAACTATGATTTGTGATTATTACTATTTGCGTAATTTACATCTGTTTCAGGTTGTAACGACTCTAAGTTAATTGTTTTTCTATTTGCTCATTCTCAGGTTTGTGTTCTGGTGGACTGGGTCAAGGAGACCATGAGGACCTATTAATGCATCCTTTACATGTCGGTGGTCACCCTGATCAATAAATCCTGTTTACTGCAATGACATTGTCTTTTTGTGTTGCCATAGTTGATGGTTGTGTAACACAGGTGGGGTGTGCCCGCCTCAAACCAGGAAGAGGTCAACCAACCTATCCCCAAGTCTAGGCTACCCGGTATTTATGTGCCACCCGTGCGGAGGCTAAACGCATCATGGTGTCAAAGTCCACCAGTCACATATGCCCCATCGACTAGGCAAGCTTTTCATACTGACACCCCGCATCGTGCACTGCGCTGGAAATGCAATTAAGTGATTTACCCAGGATCATTGTTGATACAGTTACCGGTACTTATAAAAAATACTTCAACTACACATTACTCACCACCACATATAATTCATGATAATGAATATATATGACATATAATTCACTATTACTTTACTCCTATTAATATCTTTCTCTCCCCAATGATGTACTTCTCTATTTTTTCTTCCGACCTGTATTCCCTTTAATCACCTTCATTTATTTCTGGTTATTAGGATGTTTTGGTTCAACTTTTTATGCTGGTACAGACTACTGGTCTTGGTGTTAATTATGGTTCACTGTTAAAAGAAAGACTTGATTCCCCGCTGAGATGTTAGCATTTTGGGTTTTCCTGGATGTGTGAGTGAACAATCACAAACCTTCATTTTGCAGATGACATTGACGGGCTAGCAGGAAGTGGGGAGGAACTTGCATAGCTGGTGGAACGACTGGACAAAAGCTCTGCTGCATACGGCATGGAAATCAGTGCTGAAAAACAACACCAACACCAAATTAATTACAAAGGAGTTCTGTAGTCAACAACTAGAAACAGTCAGTAATTTCAAGTGATTTGGAGCTATTGTTACAGACTAGGGTTCACAACCTGAAATCATGCTGTGTAGAAGAGGAATGATAGCTGGTTAACATTTATAGTTCTTTATATTACCACACAGGAGTGTCAGTCAGAACACTACTTAAACGCGGGGGGTGCTGTTCAGTGTTGCCAGATGTAATTATGGGGGAAAATCCAAAATGTACGATAATTTCAGTTAGTTCCCCAAACACGCATCTCTCTCTCTGACACCCCAGAGTCATTAATAGCAGAGTCATAGGTGTCCGTGAGGTGCCTGTCTGGAAATACTTTCGTTGGAATTACAGAATTATATGGGAAAACATGTTTCTGATGTGTGAAATCTTTTTTGCTGCATTACGATGGTCTTGCCTCAACTTCAATATCACTGACATTTTTCTCCTACAATATTTTAATGTGCACCCTACTGTGAACATGACCCATACTGAGACTATAATAGCTTATATTATAATTTAAACATATTAAGTGCATGCAAAGAATACCAAAATGTGTTAATAATGGTTAAGTACCCAACTTAATCGTAAAATACTATTAAATCGTTAAAAGGCTGGAAATTGCATCTAAGAAACACAACATCTTCTGGGGGGGGGCTCACGAGAATGAGATGTCCCTTATTAATATTGTGTTTGTGTACGATAATTTCTCCCAAAATACGATAATTTGGAGGTTTTGGTACGATACTTCCGGATTTCCTGTCTGGCAACACTGCTGCGTAGTGACATCATGAGTGTCTCCCGCATCTACGCCCGAGCCGCATTTAGTCTCCCAAACGGCCGATGCCATTTTTGCCACCGGTGCCTGTTATGTTTCTAATATTGATGAAGAAACATGGTGTTCATAACTGTAGACATTTATTATGAACTGTATATGAACAAAGAAAAAGATTGCGTTGCTACAGCATGCGTGCGTGTGGTCTGTCTGCATCATGATCAACCATCAACATCATCAACGACGTTCGGTCAAGAAGTAACAATGTAGCTTACTCAATGCGGTGCTGCCACCTGTTGTTGGCAAGCCACATCAGTGCCATTTCCAAACGTTTCCAATCAGGTTTGGGATGTTTCAGAATTAAAACATGGCGGACGCGCTGCCGACAGCAACTTAAGGTTGTCTCCTCCCCTTATTTGCATCAGCTTGTTTAGTACATCAGTAACGTACTCGACTTTAACGACAACGTCCCGAGTCCGAATCCCGTCGCCAGCACTTCTTTGCTTTTCTTTTTTTTCCAACCTGCAAATTGCGTTTTTTTTTATTTTATTTTAGGTTACACTAGGTTCAGGGGTTAGGTTTATGGGTTATGTGTAATGGTTAGGTTTAGTGGTTAGGTTTACGGGTTAGGTGCAGGTTTGCAATCCCTGAGTGCTTCTAGTTACCATTGTGATATTGTCAATGACAGAGAGTAAGAATTTGGTAACTGCTACAAGTGGCATAGTGCCTGAAGAACATAGAAAAACACAAAGGGTGTGTAAGATAATAGTTCTTATTGAGGTACGGCATTAAGAACTGTCATTAAGCTGGTACGTCATTAAGAGCTGTCAGTTAATCGAGAGCATCTTTATGCTGAATCAGAATTGTCAATCTCGTCTGATGATTCCTGGTTTTGTTTTGTTTTTTTAACAATTTGAACACATCAGTAATCCCAAACGGAATATGAAACATACTTTCACATTGG
>OMKY01029202.1:1079-11629 GCA_900302395.1 Bregmaceros cantori
TGTGTGTATATATATATATATATATATATATATATATATATATATATATATATATATATATATATATATATATATATATATATATATATATATATATATATATATACATATATACACAGTGTGTGTGTGGCTGCAGCTACCAATTATCCTCATCAATATTGTGTTCTGTTTTGTATGACAAAGTGTGGACTAGCTTAGAGATACTGTACCTCAACCTGTTTAAAGAATGTGTCGTTCCATGCTTCACACTTTGTCGGAATAGCAGAATAACGGCACCCCTTTAGAAATTGTTCATTATTGACGTTGTTTATACATTTTTTTTTTTCTGTGCAAACCGCTTTTCACACCGAGGACGTTTGAAGGGCCCAGAACGTTTTTTTCTGTACGAATATTTCAAAATCAACGGTTTACGACATCAACGGCATCACTGATTTTATATCCCATGATGTCACACCTTGTAGCCAATCAGGACAATGGAGGTGTGACTCTACAAGCCACACCTCCATAACATCCTTTAAAAGTCTAAACAGTTCAGCCATAACAGAACTTGTCTTCAGCGATTCCATGGTGCTCCAGACTCCAGTGGTGAAGAGTTAGCTTGAGGGACCACCTATTGAGCCTTCTGCACTGCCTGCAGTGTTTTCTGCTCTCCCCCCTAGTCCTACATCACATTATTAATTCTTTCAGTGCCACCCGTTTCACACTAATGTGCATTGATGTTTGAAAGTCCACCAAATATTCTCCAATATATCTGAACACTTGTAATGTAAAGGAGAGGATCTCTGCTTTGTGGAAACAATTTTCTGCATTCTAAAAAGATGTCTTTTGACATGTTTGGCTCTAGCACTCAAGTATGAGTTTTCCGGTAGGGCGTCTATGGAAGTCTGTGGCTCTGAAAGAGTTAAGAAATTCGACAGAGGCCATAATATAATAATAATAATAATAATAATAATATGGGATGGGCATGAGTAGTCGAGTGTCTATTCCTCACGTTTGCATTTCTTTGTGTGTGCACTTTTCATCGGTCCAATTGTACCTGTGGTGTTTCTGTTAAGCCCAAACCCAGAACAGAACCTGTGGTGGCACTACGCTAATCTTTTTTTGTTTGTTTGTTTGTTTTATTGTGTTACTACCAGATATGCGCAGAGTAGCCGTAAGAAATACTAAAATACGAAGATACTAGTAAAAGTATCGTCACATCCGCAACATATTACTCAAGTAATGGTAAAAATAAGTTGTCCAAATAGTTACTCAAGAGGAAGTAAAAAAGTACTCAACAAAAAAGTTACTTAGGTAGCAAAAGTACTGAGTAGCTTTCAGTAAAAAAAATAATAATAAATTGGGACAAATTCGCTTTTCCAAATGTAATTGAATGAGAGAAGGAGCGCGCCCGAGAGGGAGAGAGGCCGAGAGAGAGAGAGCGCCCAAGAGCGAGAGAGATATGATGTCAACATATGTGCCAACAGTTCCCAGCGGGTGTCGCTAAAGGCCAATTTAATATAACAAGTAGCAAATTACTGACATGTCAGTAAAAAGTAGTTTTTTTTTCCAAAGTAGAAAGTAACTTGTGAAAAATGTACTCCAAAAGTAAGAGTACACACAAAAAAATTGGAACTGAGTAAATGTAATGCATTACTGCCCATCTCCGGTTACTACTCAAGTCCCCACATGGCATAGAAAATGAGTATTCAAGTTTTTGACTTCCTAGCAGGCCCATCCCTGATATAAGTGTTCACATTTTGTTTTAAAGATTTGTGTTGCGTAAGCCGGTACTACAGAAACGACTAAAAGCAATTTTTAAATAAAACTGCTGCAGCCTTAACCCCTAATAGTGCTAGCTAGCCATACCTTCATGCTTTAGCGTAGACCTGTGTTATATGCGTTTTATTTTCATCCGATTGTGCGCCTTAAGAAGAAATCAAGGATGACGATGCAGTGATATGATAAAAAGGTTGACTGTGTAACATTAAGGACCCATTGAGTAAACATGACGATTGCTCCAACACGACACGTTTCAGGAGGACACAATGAATGGCTGTGTCCGAAATTGCTCCCTATCCCCTACTCCCTACCCCCCATATAGTGCACTCACTTATAGTGCACTCAACAGCAACTGCCGGGATTTCGGACACTAGAGTTGGCGCCGTCAAAGTTATTATAAAATATAATTATAAAAAATATAATTATAAAATTCAACAATCATCACAAAAAGTCAAAGTACTTACATTTATAACTATTTGCCGCAGTCGGTCGCTATTTACTCCCGCCGCGGCATTTTTTAAAACGTCTCGCAATGCATTGTGGGTTGTATTGCTCCGTCTATGGTACATCCGATGCTCACTACATTTCGCGGTGCATTGTGGGATACTTTCAGTGCACTATTTAGGGTACATGGAGAATTCGGAAACCCCTACAAAATGCCGTGGGGATAGGGAGCGATTTCGGACACAGCCAAAGCCTAAGATGTCTAAAGGTATTTAACAAAAACATTGAATCTGTCCGGCACAATGATTGTGAGGGTAAACTTCCAATCATCACCAGGTTTACTACATTTCTAAAATGGAACAATGTAAACGCTGAATCCCACTTCGGACACCAAATGCAGCGGTAAGGGCTTGAATCTGCATCCTTTGTGGTGGTTGTACAGTATCATTTTTCTACATGTTCTAGACTAAAAATCCCAGACATGACAAAATGATTTTGCAAAAAAACCTCCTGAAAACTGTGTCACAGTGCGATAAGTGAGATTGGTGATGTGCATGTTATTGCTGTTTGTTATTCATCGCCTCTACATGTAATGAGATTACAATAATCAGAGTACACAAAATACTAACAGTAATCCCTTACAACAGTATTTTGCACGCATGATTTCGATCTTTTCTGCATATCAAATTGGGAAAACATAAATCAAATGATGGGAATGTTGTTACATGTAAATGTGCATGGAGCAGTAACGTTCCATTTGTTTCCCTTATTTTACAACACGCTACAGTTAATTTCATATGACACACTATTTGCCCTCAAAAACCATGAAAACACAATCAATCTGAGCTCATGATACAGCCCACCCTGGATTAGAAAAATCAAAACTCATTGGAATGCAATAACAAAATTTGAACGGCAAAGGATTGCTTTAAAAAAAGGATCCTTCCAAATGCTATCCAAGCATACCACCATGGTATACATGTACAGTACAGCCTGTAAATCACCAAAGGCATGTTATGCATTAAAAAGAAGCCAAAAGAATTATGCTCAGGTCCCCCCCCAAAAAAATATTTCATTTCATCTACTTTGGCAACTCATTTACGTTGAATCCCACTTCGGACACCAAATGTAGTGGTCATGGCTGCATACAAGTGCATGCATGCAAGTGGGTCTATGAAACTGTTACAAGTCAGCAGGGACAGCTGACGGAACGGCGCCCTTCGTCTGTGAACTGCCCATCACCACCACCGGCATCAACGTCGTCCACGGGCGAAAGCCGTCATTCCGCCAGCTGTCCCCGCTGACTTGTAACACTTATTTCAACATGTCGAAATGCCATTCTGGCAAAAATGCAATATTCTCAGTTGTACTTTTGTATTTCTGAGGAAGACACTGTTCACAAAGATTCCTGTGAAATCGTGAATGCCGTTATGCTGTTGAAGATGAAGATTGAAGCCATGAGAGTTTAGCTCTATATCTCGAATCACCAAGACGACCGCCGACTCACTGCTTTTAATGCACTGATTAATGTTTTTTGTTTTGTTTTTGTTCTTTACCTAACAGAACATCTAAGCCCTCGGGCAAATGAACATGTTTGTATGGGAACTGAATCAGTTTTAGCTAAATATGTTTTCATAATATTTTTTTGGAAAAGTTAGACGTTAACATTTTAAAATCATGATCAGCTTTAAAACGTCATCTTTGCATATGCAAGCATACATACAAACATACAGAACAGAATTTGGGGTCAGACAGTAGACAGAGTAGGTGAACACACGTAATTCAAATAACAAGAGAAGAAAAGAAATAGAAAGTGATACGGTAGCAGGTAACACTTTAGCCCAATTCACACTGCCACTGAATTACAAGGGGACCTCTGGTAATTCCCAATCTTCCCCTGACGTCTGTGTTATTTTGTCGTGTGTTAGTAAAAGCCTGTCTTTTGCTCAATTTAAAAGACAATATGATGCATGTGCCATATTTTTGCTCGCCCACAGGTGTATACACATACACAGACGTAATCTCACACATGCATTAACAAAGTTAAACAAATTCACAATTCAAACCATTGTTGTGTTTCGCCGAATCACAGTAGCTTAACTCACAGTGGAATTATTACTTCGCAAATCACTGACATCGCGCTTTCGCACGCAGATGTCCTCCGCAATTTTTCTGAATTTCCAGGGGTCCATAGGTAATAAAAGTCCTTTGCCAATTGGGCTTAAAATGGAAAGTGATAGGTGCCACAGAAGCCCCGGCCGACTCTTGACACTGTGATAATTGCTCCGTTGCTTTTGCTCGCTTCATTTTTGTGTCTAAACCCAAACATGCAGTGCCATCACATCTCACCCGCCAACTTGCAAATTTCTTAAAGTTTTCAAGCCATTAAGAACTATCAGTATTACTGCGATTCCACCCTCTCGGGATTTGGCAAGTTTTGCCCAGTGAGTGTCAAGGTACTGAGCCTGCAAATATTCCCCCCAAAAAATATTAAATCGCAGAAGAAAATGAAAAAAAAAATGCATCATGGCCTTTATACTCGATCCTGGAAAATGAATCGCTTCAGCATTTATGTACACCGAAAATAATAGCAATATCGCGTGTTGGAAAAATATCATTTAATAACATGACGCAGAGTGGGTCTTTGACAATGTAGCAAAAGATTTTTTTCAGAAGTCTACAATCACCCGAATCTATATTTTCTTCTGGAGGGACTGAAATGAAGATGGAAATACGGTGGTTTCAAAATCAACCGAATGTTTTTACCGATTCAGTATTTTTGTGGTCTGTGTGTGTGCGTTTTGCGCCTTCTTTTATATATTTTTTCCAGTGTTGTCAACAATGGCAGTATTACACCAATGCTATGAAGTACGGATGTAGATTACTTTGTTTTTTTTTAATATTTATGTCTGTCTTTTTTTTGTTTTTTTTTGTTTTGTTTTTAGAAGTATGTTTATTTATTACACATATTCATGTACAATAATGTAGTTTGTATTAATACAATAATATATTTTAGTAATGAACAAATAACAAAGGCTCCCACACATACCAAGCAAAGCAGACTCCGCCATGAAGATTTTTTGTTCGTATTTTTCGTTCACTAAAATGTTGCTGTTGATGTTTTTATGTTTTCTCATGGGAACAAACTAAAGAAAACCACTTCTTCCATGCCCAAGGAACCAAGGCTGTGTTTTGCTTTTTATGTTAACCATCTCTACCGCAGAGATTGGAAAAAAAATGTACTTTTTCTGTTGGGTGGCTGAGGAATCATTGTCCAAAACATGCAATCGTAGTCGTGCAAGGAACACCGTTATGTGCCTTGTGGTAGAACTCTAGAGTGTTATGGTTGGAGAGACTAGGCTGACGGCCTAGACTGGAGCACTTTCTGTGGGCTTTTCAAAGACGACCTTGAAGATGGATATTCAGCCCAATTCCCACTGCCATTGAATTACGCGGGGACCTCTGGTAATTCCCAATTAGCCCGTGACGTCTGTGTTATTTTGTTGCGCGTTCTGACAGGATAAGTAAAAGCCTGTCTTTTGCTCAATTTAAAAGACATTATGACGCGCGTGCCGTATTTTACTTCACTCTTAACAAAGTTAAAGAAATCAAACCATTGTGGTGTTTTGCCAAATCTCAGTAGGTAACCCGCAGTGGAATTATTACTTCGCAAATCTCTGACATCGCGCATTTGCACATCAAATGAAACTTGGACGTCCTCCGCAATTATTACGAATTACCATAGGTAATAAAAGTCCAGTGAGAATTGGGCATAAGTTGTTGATTGCGTAGTGGAGTCAAAATCAATCAGTTTAACCCTTGGATGCTGCAAAGAAAAACGCCTTTTACTTGATGGCGGTCAAATGAGTCCTATATTGCAGAGGCTGCAATTTCTCAAGAATTCAAATGATATCAAATTGTGAAAAGCGGATCCTACAAAGTCAAGCACTTTGCTATATACGTTCACAGCTAAAATGCAGCTGAAAATGAAAACGCAGAAGGACCAAAATGGTCATCGCAGCATTTAAGAGCTAACTGACATTCAAAATAGTTTTTCCCAGCCATGCCGCTGAAATTGTCACAGAAATGCTCAGTCAAGAGAGAAAGTGTGGCAACGATCTCACACCAGACACAGCCGAGGAAATCCAGTGGCAGAAACCACTCTTTTTGAAAGCAGGAGAATAGACGAGTTTGTCAAACCCAAACTCCTGCCATTTGAAACTTGCTCTTTGAAGGCGTATCACTTAAGAAGGGAACGTTATAGAGACTCATCTCGTTTTTCTAGTTGTGGTCAAACGTCTTCTTAACCACTCTGCTTTTTCCAGTGGTTATGGTTTCTGCCGTACAGAACAGGTGTGGAAAAGATCGCTTTTAGCATTAACGCCTCCCTGTCGGCAGAAGCCATAACCGCTAGGTTTTTAAAGGCAGAGTTGTTAACTATTGGATGGTGAAATAGCATGATACTCAGCCTCTGGTCCAAGATAATGCAAGCAGGCTGAGTCGAATACAGCCTGCAGTATAAAAAGAGGAAGCTACTGGTGCTAGTCGTTAGCATTAGCTCTTCCTCGTAGCTTCCTGTCCAGAGATTGACGCCCAGCGCTCTACAGAGCAGTATCGCCTCCTATCGCTAAGCGCCACGGGTAACAGTTCTAGTACGTTCCCTTCTAGAGTTATATGTCACCCCGTGTTTCCTTTTCGTATCTCTCCTCGTCTCCGGTATAAAGCTACTGAAACCTCTTGAATACACGTATGTAACTGAATCGCATGTGTGTGCTGTTGTACTGCAGGACGTTGTCCTTGCCAAGCCAAAAGTATTATTATTATTAGTAGTACTAGTAGTACCGTGTCCATCTGTATTATTAATTTGTGCCAACCTGTTTTTTGTTTTGTTTTTTTACTAGGTTTGAGTCAAGGGATTTTATTATTTTATTTTATTTTTAGATACAAACAAACAAAAAAAGTCACCTCGCTCCTTGCATTCATACCACTTCCTGTTTTAACACTCATGGTCACGTGCCACTTCCTGTTTAGAAAGATTTCATTTTTTGGGGGGGTATTTTTTTTTCTTGTTTCTATTGTTTCTATGACTCCCCATCTCACAATAAAAAAGTTAATTGAACAATTCAGCTGTTTTTTTTACTTCCTCTGTATGAGAGTAAGATTCGCTCTCTCTCGCCCTCTCCCTCTCTTTCTTAATGTGCGTTATAGAGAGTCCTGTGCAGCTTATATATGAAAACAGTTGGAAAATAGGCCATTCATCGACAGTGCGTCTTTTAGTTAGATGTAGTTTAGTTAAAGCTGGGCGATATGGAAGAAAAATCCATATCCATTTCCAACTCAACAGATTTTATATAGCGCCAAAATCGCAGCCAAAGCTGCCTCAAGGCGTTTCACAACAGTGTTTTTAGATTTTTTTGTTTTAAGAAATATAGCAGCTGTTTACCTAACTACCTTCCAACCTCCTCTGGAAAGAGGAGATTGAGATTTTCAATCAATCTCAAGCTTGGCTAGATGAACAGGTGCCTACAGATAATAGATATACATTGAATTAATAAGGTCAGTTTAGAAGGTTGTCAATGTGGAAACTCCTTTAACGGAAGAAAACACATTGGCCGTGTCCGAAATCACTCCCTAACCCCTACTCCCTACCTCCCATTTAGTGCACTCACTTATAGTGCACTCAACAGCAACGGCCGACATGGTGCCGTCAAAATTATTATAAAATATGATTATAAAAAATATAATTATAAAATTCAACAATCATCACAAAAAGTACTCATAACAATTTGCTGTAATCAGTCGCTATTGACAGTTTAAGTCATTTTCAAAAACGTCTCACAATGCATTATGGGTTATATTGCTCCGTCTAGGGTACATCCGATGCTCACTACTTTTTGCGGTGCATTGTGGGATACTTTCAGTGCACTATATAGGGCACATGGAGAATTCGGACACCCCTACAAAATGGCGTGCACCCCATATAGTGCACTATATGGGGGATAGGGGTCGATTTCGGACACAGCCATTGTCTTTAAGCAAGCGAAAGGGGATTGGAAGAGATGAACTGGGGGAGGAGGAAGACCGGGGGAGATCAGCTGGAATCTGGAGATTCCTGTTGGGGAGGCAGGGTTAAGGTCAGAAGAATGGGGATCTGGTGGGACGAACGGGGGGTCTGTTCGTTCACCGTGCCTATACAAAATACTAACAGGGCTCTGAACCGGTTCAAAGAACGGAAACCGAAAATGAACAGAATTTTACCAGGAGCAGAAACTGAAACAAAAAAAGATTTATTCAACTGTTCCAGTACAGAAACGGAACATTATGAAATCCACAAAACCGGTTAAAAACGTTGTTTTTTTTTCTTCTCTATATATATTTTTTAACTTATCCTATGTCTGGGAGACTATTTTCCGTCCACTTTTGCTGTCAGTCATCAAGCTCCACCACTCCACAAGGAAGTGAATGTAATGGCGTTTTAAACCCGGTTTTCACGTCAAGTCCACCAAACATATTCTGTATAAACTATATCTAAACGTAACATTGCAAATATAAGTAAATTTAAGAACGAACGGAATGTTTGCGTTCTGAACCGGTTCAGGACCGATATTTTGTTGGCAGAACGGTTCAGAGAACAAAAACGTTAAACATGGGCCTGTCTGAACCGTTCAGAATGGAACGTTTTAAGAATAATTCCGTTTTCAAGCCCTGTTAACTAACATTGGGCAATAGATGGCAGTATATGTAGTGATGTGACACACAGGTGTGCGCACATGCAAGCACACACTGACAGGTGTGTCACCACCGGGCTGGGTGGCGGAGACAGGCACAAAGACAAAAAAATATAAAATACAGCTAAAATTATTGTATATTTATTTATTTAAAGTTATTTTTGGGGGCGCAACTGCCGTTTATCTTTCCTTAGTGAGAGAGATAATGACAGGATTCAATCGGAAACTGGGATGAATAGTCAGGGGGAGACATTGCAGAAAAGCCGGACAGGGGATTCGAACCCGACCCCCTGTGGTCTGGGGGACACGCTCTATAACCACTTTGCCAGCGTGCGCCCCCGATTCTTATGTATTTTTACATCTTTCCTGGTATATCAGTTTCTTTTGTGTATCAGCTTTTCAGGGTACTTTCCTTATGTTGTGTTATGGTCTCCTGTTGGGCTGAAAGTCATCGTCACCTCTCATGCACATCCCAGAAATAATGAGATGTTTCCGCAGGATCCTCAGCATCTCGTATAGAGAGAACGTCACCAACAAAGAAGTGAAATCCAGAATAAAACAAGCCATTGGACCATATGAAGATCTACTAAACACAGTCAAAAAAATGGAAACTAAAATGGTACGAACATGTAACGAGAGCCCAAGGACTCTCAAAAACAATCCTTCAAGGCACAGAGCCAGGTGGAAGGAGGAGAGGAAGACAGAGAAAGTGATGGGAAGATAACATCCAAGAGTGGACAAGGTGCAGGCTGAGCGACACCATGCGAATGGCCAAGGACAGAAGACCGTCCTGCGGCGGGGTGTCGTGGTTTGACTGGCTGGGGGGGTCGGGTCGCAGGGCGGAGGCCGGGGCTGTCGAGGTATTTTTGGGGACCTTGTTCCCGTCATGTAGATGAAGCACGTAATTTATTAGTACATGGTTTGACAGAATTAACTCCATTCATAAATGGAAAAAGTGTTTCAGTTTGCTGTACATCCTCCGTGCCAAGCCAGGTCTATAATTTTACTGACAAATCCATTGCCTGCGTGCGTGTATGCTAATGGGTTGGGAAGGTTGTGGGTCAATTGTTCCTTTTAATTTTGTTGTGTTGCTGTGAAGCACTTTGAATTGCTCTGCATGAAAGGTGTTTCTCTCTAGGTCGTCCTCAGACGAGCCTTCCATCGTACCCTCCAGTCATCCCGATCCTCCAGACATTTGGCCAGGTCGCTGGTGCTATGGACTCCCGTGTCCTTCTTGAGCATGTCCACGAATGTTAGGGTGGGGCGTCCTCTGGACCCGTGCCCATGTGTAGCTTCCCATAGCACCAGGTTGCTGGCTGGTAGCGCTTTGTGTCTTTGGCAATGTCCTGCAAGTCTCATTCTCCTAACGGCAATCTTCTCGCTCACCCTAGGTATTCCTTCATAGAGGATTTTGTTGGAAACATGTGCTCTTTTGCTGGCATTGAGCATTGCACGCAGCATCCTGGTGTAGCACCCGTCTAGGGAACTCTCCAGGGATGGGATCAGGGTCCGGCATTCACTGCCATAGAGGAGAACGGATTCCACTGTTGCATAGAAGAAGCTGAGTTTGATTTGTCGAGGGAGGTTGGTTTCATTCGATTTGAAAGAGATGGAGAG
>OMKY01029288.1:3565-16078 GCA_900302395.1 Bregmaceros cantori
CCTGTCGTTCACGTTGCTGTATTCGCTTCGCCTTGCTGACATTTCTGCAGATCTCTCCAGTTGCTCTCTCATCGGGCTGCAACTAACGATTATTTTAATCAATTAGTTGCCGATTATTAAAATATGAAGATTAAGTTACTTCCTCTGACACAAACTCATTACCATAATATTGTCATCGTTTTCTTCATATTTATATTTTTTTAATAATTTATGTACATTTTAATGTTTCATATTTTTGGAAATTAATGAATATCACATTATGTGGATAAATGGAGTAAACATCAGCACAAAACTGCTGACAATGACAATGATTCAATTCTTTGACGATTATCGATTATTAGATTAGTTGTCGATTAACTTTATAATAGATTAGTCACCGATTAATCGACTAATCGTTGCACCCCTACTCTGTCATCCCACTTTCTAGCTAAAGCTGTCAATAGAGGGAAAAAAATGGTGCTTGTGGTGGAAAGAATACATATTTGCATTTCTGATGTCATCATGGTCCTTCGGATCCATTTTAAACGTAGCTAATGCTAATCACTGGTTTTGTGCATCTTTACTGCTCTGCAGATCCAATTATGTTTATTATTGCATAGGCGTTTTGATTGTTTCAGACTAACTCGATAATCTGGGACACAACATTGCATTTGATAAAAGTTGACGCAATGTTAATACGACATCATGCGGGGTCCGCGTTGGCCGAGTGGTTATGGACACCGCACCTAACGCGACCCCATTCATGTTAGTGGCGCTGCATCTACCGCAGCGTCCAGAGTTCGACTACGAGACTTGTCTGCAATGTCTACCCCCATCTCTTCAACCCAGTTTCCGACTAATCCTATCCAATAAAGATGGAAAAACAGCGCCGATGCCAGAAAAAATAAATTATAAAAATATAACATCATGCCTCTTCTATGAACACATTGTGAAGTTTTCCATGTAGCTTCGGCCAGCGACAGGCGCGAAACAGGCCAAGCCATCTATGCCTGGCTCTGACTGGTTTCCACTCGCTTTGATCCAAACTAGTGGTGTTGGATCTGACAAGTCTTAAGACCGTCAGACGAGTCAATAAATATATATATTCATTATATATATTTAAAATGAATTAATCTGGTATATTTGTATGGCACCATAACATACCGGCACTCACAGCTGTAAGCGCCGTCCATTCCTCCTTTCACACTCCTTTCCTCACTTCTTAACCAACTCAGACAGTCAAAATTGCATAGCCACATGGGCGATCGTCTGGACCTGTCCAAATATTTGGCATGTTTCCGGCATAATTCCAAGACGGGACGGTGATCTGGAACTATGACCACTTTCTACCCAAACCGCCGCGACGGCGGTCACGTGATCACCTTCACGGCGGGCTGGTCCCCACCTCGCCCTGAAAGTATGCGGGAGCCTTAAGCAAATCGATGCGAGTGACAGCAATAAATGTGGACCTGCTGCAAACAGTAGCATTTATCGATTAGTTTTCTCTTGGCGTATGCCTGTCTTTGTGCAAATAAGTAGCACACACCAGCTTTCGTCTTACTACTCACCAGCTTACTTGTCAGATAATGTTCTTTGTGAATTTAAATGACTAGTAAATTAAGTCAAACGTTATGAGCCCCTAGTCATTAGCACCCTAGCTGAGGAGTTGCCAATACACACGGAGCCTAGGAGGCTGGCGACGGCAGGCTAACAAAGGCACAGGGACGGATATCGTCGGGGAGGCTAGCGGGTGACGGGGCTGTCAGGAGCTAATCTGGCCCCAGAGTGTTCATTAAGCCATTAGTGCTGACACGGCGCCGAGGAGCGCGTCACTCCGCAGCGAGGAGCGCGCCGCGCGGAGTGACGCGTCCATTGTGCTGCACTATCACTCTACTCCTACCAGTCCCCCACACGCACCGACACCCTGTCCACACAGACCCACACCCCCACCCCCTGCCACCCCCACTGCAACGCTGTCCACAGATTGACACGCTCACACACCCACGCCGGATTTCCACCCACACCATTGCCACGGCCTGCAGCGTACCGTTTCCACCCGCAAAAAGCAATAGCTCGATGCGTTGACGTAGCCTGCCGAGCCAGAACCGACAAACTGCCCACCAGGGCTCCGAACCGGTTCAAGGAACGGAAACGAAAACCGAAAACGAACGGAAATGTATTGGATTTTACGAGGAGCGGAAACGAAAAAAGATTTCAACTGTTCCGGAACAGAAATGGAACATTATGAAATCCACAAAACCGGTTAAAAACGTTTTTTTTCTGTTCTCTATATATTCTAAGACATCCTACGTTTAGGATACTACTTCCGTCCACTTTCATTGTCAGTCATCAAACCCTGGGGCTCCATCTTGTGGACAGATGAGGAAGCAAATGTAATGGCGTTTTAATACAGTTGCACTGAAGTTTGAAAGTCGACCAAATATATTTTGTTTGAACTATATAAAAAAATGTAATATTTCACAAAATTAGGAACTTTAAGAACAAACTAACCCGTTCAGGACCGATATTTTGGTGGCGTAACGGTTCCGAGAACGAAAACGTTAAAGATAGGTCTGGCTGAACCGTTCAGCACGGAACGTAATTAATAATTTTGTTTTCAAGCGCTGCTGCCCACGCATCGCACACCGCTGGGCAAATCAGGCAGACCTTCCGTGTACGGGCTGACCCATCAAATTATCCAAATCGAAACGTGGGCGGAGTTTGATATAGGCGGCGCGAGACGTGGGCGGAGTTTGGTTGTCACACCTCCACGCCGCTTGTCCCACCTACTGTGCTGTGACTGGATAACACGATTTGATCGACACTTTGACACGTTTTTCGACCCTAGTGTTACCAGACCCAATGATCGCTCTAATCGCGTGCGATGCGTGGATGATTTGTTGGTTCTGGCTCTCCTGGCTAGCGCTGATGCACACTTGAACAAAGTTAACAGATAGTTTGCGCCGCCCAAGGGCACTCACTTTCCTGCCTATGTGTGTCTGGGACGGGACGGTCAAACGAAACCGCTGTTCGATCAGAGACCATTTTGTTTCGAGACTGCTGTCTAGGAAGCGACAGGACGACAACTTTCCTTTTGTTGTTGGGGTGGTAAAATCTCATTCCCAATTCCACAGGAATGTGCAAAAAAAGCTGAGAGCAATTTAATGATTCCGCAGAATTTTGCGGCTTAAAATTTAAGTTCCTTGGGTTGAACAGCGCGCTTAAGAATAACAGCCAAATTGTGCTGCCCAGTAGCTCAGTCGGTTAGGCAGTGAGTCGGTGATTCCCTGGTGAATCCCTCCACCGACGTATTTCCCGCATGTCTACCCCCCCCCATCTTCACTTGTTTCCACTAACCCTAATAAATAAAGCTTGGAAAAAACAGCCTGAATGGGCTGGGAAAAAAAAAAAGAATAATAGCCAAATAATCCGCCTGCAGCAGTAGAGCAGGATTTTCTACTGACGCGTCGGCAACATCTAGTGGCCAGGGGGTGAAAAGTTGGTTTCCACTAGACATCCTGTTTTTCACTAAAACATCCACCGTCGTGGATTTCTGCAGGGACTAGTTATTGTGTAAAATTAAAGTCATAATCTTTTTTTTTGGCGCCGTCAGCACCGTTTTCCATCTTTATTGGATAGGATTAGTCGGAAACTGGGTCGGGGGTAGGCATTGCAGACAAGTCGAACTCGCGACACTGCGGTAGACGCAGCGCCACCAACATGAATGGGGTCGCGCTAGGTGCGGTGTCCATAACCACTCCAACCGCAAACGTGGACGTAAAGTAATTAATCTTAATATTGTCCACCTCTAGTGAATATGTGCAAACTAAACTATAAACAAATTCCATTGTCGCATGTGGTTGATAGAGCTCATAACAGTGATGGCTGACAAGCGATGGACAAGAAATTGACCTTAACACGTTTGTTTTGTCTGTAAATCACATGTCGGGTGGGTGGGTAGAGTGGAGAGAGCGTGCGTGTGGTAAAATGTCGGCACGAGACAAAAGGAGAACCGACGACAGTCTGCCAATTAGTAATGTGTACATCATTAACATGGTAATGACTACCCATTTAAAACCCTACTCTAAAACGGGGAGGGGGGTTGCACACAAACAAAAACACTAAAAGAAGGGGTCGGTGCACTCGCCACAACGCACCACTCCCGAACGCAGTGTTGCGTCGACCTGCATTTACATTTATTTTCTCTTTTTTTTTTTTTTAGCGTCCATGAGCAGTTTCACAAGAAAACACACACACACACAACATCACGCACAGACGTCCCTGGGGGTGGGCTTGCAAGGGGCGAGTGATAATGATTTTTTTTTTCAGGGGTGGCGTTAGATCTGCAGCTGGCCACTGGCCCAAACAAAAGGCTCTCCCAACGAGTCTGTGCAATTTCCACATCTCGACCGTCTGGGCCGCTGACCTGGAATGACACCTGAACATGATCGTCTGTCACACACAAAACACAAACCTCTCACCAGATACATTTGTGAAAATAAGCAGACCTGAACATTATTTATGTCGGTTAGGGAAAGCGATCTCACGACAGCTGGGTGCGCAGTGAGACTAAGCCACAGGCACAAGACTGTATGGGGCTGGATGCAGCGGTCTAAAGCCCCGGTTCCACTGGGCCCATAGGGAGCTGGAGTGTTAGGGACTTTCCGCTTAAATTGTGTCTCTACGACGCCGGGACCGGACTGCACGAGAGGTAGTCCTAGGCGTCCCGTCCCCGTCACTTGCGCCCTGCGGGTTATAGGGCCATTGATTGGTCAGCCCCTGCTTCGAACTGATTGGGCGATGCAAAGCGCCTCTCAGTGAAGGTTCCCCATGGCGAAAAAAAAAAAAAAAAAAAAAATCGCCCGCGTGTATGTCTTCAGTTCACCCACGGCAGTGAACAGGGATGGTTGTGTGTGTCTGATGAGGAATTTTGGAAGATTGCGTCGTTTAAAAATGCATTTCATTGCGGAACACATGTATGGGGCTGTCTTAAGCGCTGCGCAACATATATATACTCTCTCTTCGTCTGCTCTTGAATTCGTCTGGCAGGCGCTTCGAATTCTCTCTCTCTCTCCCGCTCTCTCCCTCCCTCCCTCGTCAATAACCATATAGATTTTAAGACGGAAAAAGAACAGAATAATCATCTCTATAAAGTAGAAATGCAGAAAGCATGTGTTCCTACTTTTGCAGGTGTGCGGTGACCAGCGGGGAGCAGAGGTTGTTGCTGGGTTTGGCGAGACCCAGGGTGAACACGGCGTCCTGCAGCTGAGCCACTGTCTGGGTGTGCCCGCCCTGGGCGATGTTGTTGAGGGCTTGGTAGAGGTAAACAATGTTGACTTCACCCAGGCTCGCTTCCTTCTCCTTCATCTCCTTCAACACTCCCACAGCCTCTACCAGAGGGGGACACGCAGCCGACAGATTACATGATTGTGGTACTCTAAATCTGACTGATACTTTCGTTTCACGCCAAATGCCACAATTTTGCTGGAAAGGTGCCCGATTTGAAAATGGAGAAATTCTGAGAAAATGGAGAATTAGGAGCTGCAGTTGCACCCTTCTCTAAAACGAAAATGTCCCAACTATTTGCCTGGTAAGTAGAGAGGTCGTCCTCAAACGATGTCTATTCCAAACAGTGCCGATTCAAACGTTTATAATCTTACTTTATCAAAAGTTTGTGATCTAGATAAGATTTCAAATTAAAGATAAGATTCTCAGCTTTCTATAAGTGGCCATCGGACAATGCATCCACATTTCAAATGTTCAACATGTGCTTCAACTAGGATGTTGAAAATGTGTGTTTGCATGCATTTCATGGGCTACATCCTTGTGTTACCAGTAATAACAAAACATTGTTTTATCATGGACAACAACCTAGGCAGCGTAATTATTTCAGCCTTCAAAACGGCCGTGACAGGTTTTTGTAGTTATCCAATTCAAAAAATGTGAGGGTTTTTGTGCAAAACGTAAGGCTTAATATGTCTAATAATATTATGATCCGATAGCCGAGGTTGTGCTGGAAAAAAGAAAAATTGATACCAAACATGGTCATAGAAAGCACTTTTAAATGTGCAAAAAACGGGGTCCACGTTGGCCGAGTGGTTATGGACACCGCACCTAACGCGACCCCATTCATGTTAGTGGCGCTGTGTCTACCGCAGCGTCCGCAATGTCGCGAGTTCGACTACGCTCGACTACTTGTCAGCAATGTCTACCCCCGATCTCTTCAATCCAGTTTCCGCCTAATTCTATCCAATAAAGATGGAAAAACGGCGCTGACGCCGGAGAAAATAACTTAAAAAAAAATAATAATTGCAAAAAACGGCCAAAATGACCTGTAACTCTGAGGGTGAATAATCGTTCTGATTTTAACAGAAGAGTGAATGGATTAACCGATAAGTTGCATCTTAAAAATGGCAGATTAAAATCCATTGTTTAACTGCCGCCCCCACAAATCAAGCCGAATAAGGCCTTGCAGATCTCATGCAACTCGTCTCATTTGCATTTCCTTCTTCCCTGTGGTTTCGTGACATTTTTGCCTTGACGAGTGAAATCGGAAGCCATTTTATCAGCACATTAAACAGTCATTCAGAAGGCCACCCAGAACGCCGGGGAGGGCCGGTCAGCTGTAAGAATGGGTGCCGATAAAACCAATCCATATTTTAAAACGGAATTCTACTCTCCCACCCTCCCCTGTATAATGCCAACCAACAGCTAATTGCTACGTGCAGCTTTCTAAACGAGACTACAATTACGGGCCCCTCGCAACAATGGACGCTCAATAGAAAAGAGATGTGTGTGTGTGTGCTGGTGGGGAGGTGGTGGTGGGTGGATAGAGAACGCAACAAAAAAACTGAGGGTGTCTGTGCGGGAGGTGTGGTGGGGGCGCTTGCCCCTGCCCCATAATAGACTGCTTTCTACTGTGGTCTGCAACATCTGGCCAATGCTATCCAAGCACAATTAACACATCCTGTGTTTAGACGATGTGTGTGTGTGCGGCTAATGGCGGTGACAGCGATATAGCACAGATACTAATCACAGCTCGGCGGACATAGCGACAGGTGCACGTTGGAAGCTCGGGTTTGCCACAAAACGCTGCTAAAAGCCAGGGTAATGGCACCGAGCACTCAACACACCTGCTTGCCAGCTAAACCCACATACATTAGTGGCGGTTCGCTCCATAATTTGTTCTTTGCACACTCATCAAAAGACAATTATCTCAATAGTCGACCACACTATACCCGGACATCACTGAACACAATCGGTGTTGTCGGCACCGCGTTGATACGCAACGAGAGACTCAAATTTCTGTGCCATTTCAAGAAACAAGTCATCGAACGCGTTACTTCTTAGAAGTTAGATCAAAGTTACTTTCGCGTTACTTTTCCAGAGTACTGTTAGACCTTCTGAGTTCTGACTCATTTAAACTTTAAGAAAAATCGCAGTACGTTGCAGATTTTTTAAAAAACTTCAACACAAGTCAGTGCTTTTAAGAGCAAATCAGCAGTGGAATTGTGATTTCATACACACACACACACACACACACACACACACACACACAATGTAAATGGTAAAGATAGTTTTGTATTTTCAAGATTGTTTGACTGGATATAATTAAATCAAAAATAAATCTAACTTTTAAAAGAAAGTAGTTTTTAGGGTAAGGCTGCACGATTAATTGGAGTGTTCAGAGGTTTTAGGTAAAAGACATTGTCAAATCAGATTTCGCTTTAATTTGAAATACTTTGGTATTTTGTTGTGTTCATTAGTTTAGATTTTTATGATCTGTGGAAAAATGTTTTAAAATATTTTTTTAAAGTCCAATGGTAGGTTCTCTGCATCCCCTACCCACTAAGGGCACATCTAGCTAAAGTGTCAATAAAACATTTTTTTTTAGATTTCTTCAAATAAAAATCTAAATCGAAATAAAAAAACAAAAAATCTGGAGTTAATTTTTAGAAATAGTCAACATAGTACAGTCCTTTAGGCTGGATACACAAGAACATTGCTATATAAAAAGCGGCACTGGATTATATGGCACACCTTCATGTTTTGAGTAATTGAAAAGCTCTTAAGTTTAACTTATAGAGCGGTAAATACGGTAATGATCGCTATACGTTATATCAGCGTGTCCAAAATTGCAAAATATAAATCAAAGTTCTTGTTTGTCGATAGATGTGCAACAAGTAGTCGACTAATCGAAGACTAATAAATTATAAAATTAATCAGCAACAAATGTAATGAATCGATAATTGTCAAGGAATTTAATTAGGGTTGGGCTGATCAACATTACTAATGAATGAATGAATTTGATTTTAGAGCCAACAATGGGACATGAGAAGATGGTTGTACATAGCAGGCTTAGCAGAGTTGCTATATTTCACCTTCTACTCCATGGAGAAACCAAAAGTAGATCCCATAGTATTGGACCCTGCCCTTAACTACAATTGTTTTTTGCTTTTACCATTAGTTTATATTTGCTCACCGTGTATATTTTGGGTCATTTTTGTCAGGAAAAATCATCAAAACGATTAGTTGACTAATAATAATAATAATAATTGACAACTAAATCAACTATTAAAATAACTAGTTGCAACCAGGGCTCCGAACCGGTTCAAGGAACGAAAAAGGAAAACTGGAAACGAACGGAAATTTATGGAATTTTATGAGGACCGGAAACTGAAACTAAAAAATATGTATTCAAATGCTCCGGAACGGAAACGGAACATTATGAAATCCACAAAACCTGTTAAAACGTTTTTTTTTTCTGTTCTGCCCCATGTATCTGGGGCTCCATCTTGTGGACAGACGAGGAAGTGAATGTAAAGGCGTTTTAAACCCCCTTTTAATGTTTACAGTTACACAGAAGTTTGAAAGTCCACCAAATATATTTTGTATAAAGTATATCTAAACTTAACATTGCACAATATGAGGAACTTTAAGAATGAACAAAATGTTTGTGTTCCGAACCGGTTCAGGACCAATATTTTGGTGGTGGAACGGTTCCGAGAACGAAAACGTTAAATATAGCCCCTGAACGGTTCGGAACGGAACGTTTTTAAAATAATTTCGTTTTCAAGCCCTGGTAGTAGAGGAATACTTTTTGGTTGAGCTGGTGTGGTTAGACTTCAGACCAGTCATGTGCAGTCAATGAGCGGGTCATGGGTCGACAGCACATGACGGCTGGATGGACTCCTAAACTCACCGACTGGCATCAGGACACGGTTTACGGAGAAGGAGATAAAAACAGCAGTCTCGCTGCGGCCTCTACCGTTCTGTGACGTTCCACATCAACTCAGTCCAATGGCTTGGACATGATCTGCCCAAATGGAGCCCCCCCCACACCACACCCTTCCTCCTGCCCCCCCTAACAGACATTATGTGAATTGCACTGACGCGCACCAGCCTCCTCTTTTCATCCATTGTGGTTGAAATGCATACAGACCAAAAACAAATCAGCGCGAGGAAGAGTGCAACGCCGACCGCTAACAGAACAAACCTTATGCGTAGGGCCGGACGATATGAACCAAAATCCATATTGCGGGTGCACCGATCACGTTTTTTTGCTCCCAATCCGATCCCGATCCTTTGATTTCAAGGATCGGCCAATCCCGATCTCCGGTACCGAGCCCCGAAACCAAGTTCCGATCCCCAGATACAGAGTCATGATCCTGCAAAAATCTCTACACAGTAGGAGGAGCTCCCCACAGCTGCCGGGAGCTACCGATCCTGATCGGGACAAAATCACGAGTCCCGACCCTCGGAAAAAAGTCTGCTCACCGATCTGAGGATGGGAAGATAACATCAAAGAATGGACAAGGCCGAGTGCAGACTGAATGACACCATGCTAATGGGCGAGTACAGAGATGGTGAGAGAGCTGGTTGCAAAGTATTTAGCGGTCAGCCATATGACGCAATGGATGCGATGAGGGCGTTTATTACTTTTCTGATTAAAATAAAGCAGATTATGAGGAGGTTGTTGTACGACAGGCGCTCGTAGAAAGTTTCTGGGAAAACAAAAGGATGGCGGGTCAGACTGGAGAACTGGACAGCTGCTCTGAAAAGGAGAGAGAGCGCGGGTGCGAGGCTGGATCACATTAGAGTCAGCCAAGTGTGCAAATGTGGATGACAAGAGCGCCCTCCATACCAACACTCAGAGCGCCCTACCAACACTCGGCTAATGGCAAATGTGTACGACGCACATGCATACACACACATAGGCGCGGCGTTACACACACACACACACACACACACACACCATTCCGTTTGCTCAAATTCACATGCAAATGTTCAGCGGCGCGTGCGGAGACCGCGGCTCCAGCACTTTGGTGGACATGATCTATCCTGCTCAGATTGTTCACGCGTGTTGTCATTGCTGCGTGACAGATGAATGAGCAGACCGACACATTGTGTGTGCGCGGCCTGCGTCACTGCCAGACAACTATTGATATCATAGCAAAGAGAGGGGAAGCGTCGTAGAGAGCCCGGGGGATTAAACTTCATATCCCTACGTGTACAGCCGAAACAATCATTTGATTCACTAAGTATGGTAAGTAATAGAGAAAAACAAAAAAGCAGTGCCTTTATTATGTGTTGCAAAACTTTTTTTAAAAGTTATTTTTTCCGCCGTCAGCGCTGTTTTTCCATCTTTATTGGATAGGATTAGTCGGAAACTGGGTTGAAGAGATCGGAGGTAGACATTGCAGACAAGTCGACGAGCGGAGTCGAACTCGCGACACTGCGGACGCTGCAGCAGACGCAGCGCTACTAACATGAATGGGGACGCGTTAGGTGCGGTGTCCATAACCATGTTGCAAAACCCTTAGGATACTGCTTCCAAAACATAAGTGTCCTTATGGAGAATTGTAATAACAGTAGCACAGTAAGATAGACAAAAGAGAAAATCACAAATTATCAATTTTCACAGATGGGGAAAAAAAACACGCATTAAATATTATTGGTAAATATAATTTACAAACAACAAAAACAGCTTTTAAAATGTATCTGGCAAAGTGTGTTTGAAGAAATACCACTATTTGATGCAGACTCAGAAATTAAATCTAAAAAATGTGTTCTGGCCGTATCACAGTGGAGGTGTTCTCGGAAACAAGTTAAGGCGCTTTTCTTTTGCTTTGTCTCGTTAAGAACAGCGCAACGCTAAAAGAAAGTTAACCTAATCAAAGGCCAACCAATCAATCCTCCCTGATGAGCCCAAAGCCCACTCTTACCGTCCACTCGGCCCTCGTTTGCCAGAAGCTTCATCAGCCCCAGGTAGATGTTGACGTTGAGGGCTATGGAGGAGTCCAAACGATCACTGGGTGGCAGACAGGATCACAGACAAATCACAAAAGGAGTCACCACCAACAGGTAAGCTAGTTACTTTTTGACTAGAAGTATTACAATCACATGTTTTGCCTGTCTTTAACTAAGGATTGTCTGAGTACAGCTCAACTCAACAGATTTTTATATAGCGCCAAAATCACAGCCGAAGCTGCCTCAAGGCGCTTCACAAAAGTGATTACGTTTTTAGAATTAGATTTAAGGAATATACCAGCTATTTACCTAACTACCTTTCAACCTGGATTTCGCAGTTAAGGACAGTAATTTGGGGTTGGTTACAGAACTCCGTTAACGGAGGACTGGAAAGAAGAGAGAAGAAAGAAGAAAAAGGAGATCAAGACTTTCAGTCAGTCTCGAACTCAACCTAGTTGAAAAAATTACCTGTAGTTTTTGATTAGTTATCGTTAATGTTGATTTGTTTTGACACAACTCCTTTAATGGAGGACTGGAGAAGGGTTCCGATACCACAAAATTAATTGTCACAGTTTGAATAGTGACACTCATGTTAATATTTATTTTTCAACAGTCATCGCACGGAAATGTTTTTGTCTGTATGTCTAAAAAACTTCTGACTAGTATAACAACTTCAAAATAACGGTGGAAGAGGAGGAACTTCAGGTTTCACTGGAAAGTGACACAAAGTTTGCCTTATCCTTAGTGGTCAAAAATCCCCATGGATCGGGACCCAATCAGAGGATTGCAACACCAATTTTAACCCTCAGATAACTAGGCCTGCTTTATTGCCGCCATTTTAACTATGGGTAAAACCTGTAAAAGAGTCATTGCCATACAAATAGGGGCTTTTTGATTGAGGTTTAACAAAAGTGGGGCCAGGAACTCAAAATCACTAGTTAAAAGGAGTAGTACTTTTAATCTATTTTTCAAAAATGGGATTCAATTTCTGAGATGAAGTCCAGTTATGCACTAGACCACTGGTGGCACGAGTACCATCATTAAAAAATATATTATGTCGATCTGCCTCAGTCAGAGTCACAGCTGCCATAGCGGGTGGCCGCAGCAGATGATCACTTTGCGAGCTGTTGCATTTGTTAAAACAACATTCTTTCACTGAATAAAATGAAAATATATAAAAATCGATAGTTTTTTTTGGAAACCCGTAACTAAATGATTTTAGAAATTGTTGCACTTAATCAAAGAATTAGTATATAATATATTTTAGCACATGCAAGGAATTCA
>OMKY01029662.1:1327-14294 GCA_900302395.1 Bregmaceros cantori
AGGTCACAGCAGTGTTTTTTTTTTTTTATTTCACCCCACTATCATTACCTCCATTGTGTTTTCATTGTTATCTATTAATCCTATCTCCATGTGGTGAGCTGAATTATGTTTGAGCCTGCAATATACATGTACTGGTTAATTATTGGAATAAATCATTCAATTACCGTGTTGTATATAGACAACTTTACCCGTCAAATACAGGGGGCTGGCATTTTGTCCCGTCAGGAGGAAACACGCTTCCGGTGCCTAATGGTAGCCTATGGCAACTCTGGTACTTGACCGAGGAACCGAGCAAACAAAACACACAAAATACACGCTAGTTCAAAATCCGACCACTAGATGTCGTCTGTGACCAGTAAACACACCGTTTATAATTTTGTATAAATATTGATGAATTACAGTCAAAATACGGTTACTCACCGAGTGATCACATGTTCTTCTGGACCAATAGGCTGGCTGCTTCTACTAGTAATTACAAAAGGAATGGGAAAATAACGAGTTGCACTGATTATTAAATCATGCGTTTGTGGGTCACAGATCCGCACAAGAGCATTTGTGTGTGGAATAGCACACCGCAAGTTACCACCATCCGTTTTAAATAACCCTGTAGGTGTGTGTGACCACCAAATAAACATGTTGAAAAATAACCAAAAACACATCGGAAGTACTCGTCTATACAACGCAAACATACAATAATGGAGTTTAGGGTCGGAAACCCTGTTCACTCTGGTGAACACACAGTAAACATAACTTGAAAAGTGGCAACGTGACAGTTAATAACACGTCTTGTAGGACGGAAAGAGTCAGAGGCACCTTGCCATTCCACAGCATCACAGCAAGGGATGTCTTAAGTCAAGGCCGGCTGCCCGAGGGAACGGCATATTGCCCTACTGTGGGACATCTAAGCTCCAGAGGCTCTGGCTCCTCCCTTGGTAGAACTATGGTAAAAGCGAACTTTGGGGTCGCACGGTGGCCGAGCGGGTAGAGAGTGCGTCCCCCAGACCATAGGTCGAGCAGTGCTGCAGGTTCGATTCCCCTGTCCGGCTTTTCTGCAATGTTTCCCCCCGACTCTCAGTTTCCAATTTAATCCTGTCACTATCTCTCTCAATAAAGAATCTAAACCGCCCAAAAAATAACTTAAAAAAAAAAAAAAGCAAACTTTGATAATCTTTCTAACATTAAATTCAACTGTTCAACACTACATTTAACTGCGCCACCTTAGGCAACTGACTGTTCCATATTAGGAAGCTGCACAAAAGGGCCCACATTAGGGTCCTACGTTACGGCCCCAGGTGATGTGCAAGCTGTGTGGGGTCAGCGACAAAATTACATTTCATTAGTTAATTACTATGCATTAAGTTAAAAGACAAACAAAAACAAGTGCCACTTTACAGATCCCATACAATGAGATCAAGTTGACAAGATCATTTATAGTTTAAAGTGAAGCACTGATGTAGGAACACTTACTTTAAAGCATTTATTCTTATTTAGGTAAAACTTCCATTTAGAGTGACACTGATGTAAATACATAGTAATTACCATACAAATATATAGTAAATGCTCTATAATTAGTAAGATATTCCCAGGTTATTAATCGGTAATTAAAACATACCATCCATCCATCAGGCTGTGTTGTCCTCAATAGGATTTGGAGTTACTGTGTAATTATCTTATATTTTTGAGAACAGGACCCTTGAATATTACAGTGGAAGTGGTACTGTAAAACGAAGTAAGCTTTATTCACATTATATTAACATGCACTTTTAAAATGAATTGCGTAATCTTTAACTTGCACTTACTCAGTAATCTATGAAGTAGTTATCATGTATTGCCTAACATGACAAGCCCAGGACAGGATCTTAGACAACAAGATTTCCTTTTATCTAAAAAGGTTTTGGATTCCTTGGCCATTTGTCTCTAGGTGGCAGTGTCACCAATTCCTTTAGATAACCATTTGTTTGAAACAGGAAATGGTGAGAGTGTTTGTCGGGGAATAAAATGAGCCATGCTAGCAGATGTAGATCAGAATGGCTGCTGGCCTCACTGCTTGCATGTCGATTTTTCAACCCAAGCCGTGTGTGTTCGTGAAAATGCTTCATTTCACTGACAGCATACTTTAAAGTGGATTCCTTTGCTAGTGAACTATCACTTGCTTGGTTATCCAATATGTGTTGAAGAAGACTGCAGTACGGTTTAAACATCATGTTCTTCGGGCGCATTGCCCGGATGCCCACAAAGATTACAGGCAATTTTATGTGGGTGCTTTGGTCTGCCCATTGCAGGTCCTGTAAATCACTTGTACGTGTTTTCATGTAAATGAGGCTATGCCCAAAATAATAATCCTCTCCCTGTGAGTGTTGCATAAAAACCAAATAGAAGAATAGCTTAATGTTGGACACAGCCAAAGTCTTTGCAATTTTCCACTCTGACAGTAAACTCCACTTTCTTGCCAATTATCAAATGGTTGTTGTTTTTTTTTTTTTGCCTTGCTCGTTCTAATGCGTTGCCTTTTCAGAGCTTCAGGCATTTAAAAAATGCCTTTGCTCCACACGTTTACCAAATGTCTGATAAACACACAGACGCCGCAACCTGTTCCAAATGGATAATCCCCTTTTTATATTGTCGTTTGGGGCAATATTACTTCAATTAACACTTTACATTAATATGCGCCGGGGACGTGCTGGAGAAATAAAAGGCTTTTTCCAGCAGACATCTGTTACACGGCTCCTCTTGAATGAGCTGAAAGTCTATTACAGGACAGCGATACAAGCTCTAGTGGTGTTTAATGGTTGAATGGTGGAGGGTTCAGTGGCAATGTGCATTGTACAATGAAAAACTCAATGCCGCGGGTCATCGAGCAGGTGCTGGTCTGATGTCAGATGACATGGATATGCTATTCAGTCCAGATATGCCGGAAAATTAGTCATATTACAGGCAAGTTCACGCCAAACCAGACTCAATTTGTTGGATTAATGTGCTAGTTAGGCAATAATCAATACATATTTACAACTTAATGTGAAAAAATGGAATGTGCGTGCTGCGCAGTTAGCTCAGTTGGATAGGCAGAGTGCTGCAAATCATATGCATGCCACACTGATGCGGTGGATTGTGGGTTCACCACCCCTCCCCATCATCGACAGCTTTCACGCACGTCTGATCCTGCCCTTCTTCGTCTCCCTTGCACTAACTCTGGAATAAAAACTTGCAAAATGGCAAAAAAACCCATTCAAATACTACAAATTGAACGTGTCTATCTTGTACCGCCTGACAAATACAACTCCCGGTTTGTCACAGATCTGAGCACATGTTTGTCTGGGTCAATGCGATGGCATTCACTCCTAAGTCTGAGGTGGATGATTATATCGAATGGATAGTAAAGGTCATGAATTGAGACCCCCAGATTCACTCAAGAGCTTTTGGGGGTAGAAAAAAGCAGTAGAGTTTCTAACTCTTGTTTAGTTATAAACAGTTGAATACGGCATTTCCTTTTTTTTCGGAAAAGAAACTATTCAGAATGGTGGGTGCAATCCTGGAGGACATTGTTTTAGACTCGTACCTCGATATAAGGGCTGGTCTGGATGTGTGCCTGAGGAAATGACCCGAGTTCTTTACCGTTGATTTATTGGTCCAGTAAACACCTCTGCATTCATTACAGCTCCCTAATGAGTTGATGTCCTCCATCAGTGCTCCCAGGACTTAAATGATGGGGCTGTTGGAAGTAAAATACACAATAAAACATTATGTGCGGTAGCAGAGGTGCTTCTAAAACATTTCAGAGAGGTGGCCGGGCTGGGGATTGCAATATTGCTTAGAAAGGTAAAAAAAAAAAATCACTATTTTTTGTTTCAGTGGCTCCGCTCCTAGCGGACGGTGAACTAATGTTGGTTGTGATGTGGAATGGTGGTAGGACGTCCCAAAGCTATACAAACATCGGTCTGTCCATATGCTTGGAGGTGGTAGGAGTAAACACAATTTGAGGACATTGTCTTCTGTCTGAGTCAGAGGCTGGTGTAACCAGACCGAGAATGAAGGGCAGCCGCTTATATTTGGTTGAAAATGTTCCTGGTGGTTAAAACCCTCACCGGCAATATTGTGTAAAAGGATGATTTGTACCAGGGCTTGAAAATGAAATTATTTTTCAAACGTTCTGTGCTGAGCTGTTCAGGCAGGTCTATGTTCCGAACCGGTTCGGAACAATACAAAACAATTTTGCTCATTATTAAAGTTCCTTATATTGTGCAACATTAAGTTTAGATATAGTTTATACAAAATATATTTGGTGGACTTTCACACTTCAGTGCAACTGTATTAACACCTGTCCACAAGATGGAGCCCCAGATGCATGGGGCTTGACAACTGACAGTGAAAATGGACGGAAATAGTCTCCCAGACAGAGAATATGAGCCCTGATCTGAACCAAAGAAAACCCATTCCATTCATATTTAAGTTACTTGTAGCCCCAAGTCCGAGTCTTCAGGTTGTCACTGAAACCAATAATGGCGATAAACAAAAGCAGATCTCTAAAACTTTAGTTCTTAACTATTAAATGCTCGGACCTTGTACAACTCTTCCTCGAGTGATTAGTAGAAAGAAGAGGTAAAAGAAGCAGATTCAGGCATTCCAAATGATGGTGCGACAACATTTATGAATGGTCACGAATCAACCTACCAACGCTAAACAAAACGACACTGGATCAATGCTTTTACAGAAGGATGACCCATGTTCGTACACACTGTACTACAAGCGAATACGTAATAGTGCATTTTACCAAAGCAGTAATCAGATTAAAGTTTCTTACTCAAGTAACTTTAGTTACTAGTTACTTTCAGAATGTTACTTGGACTTGATATAATAATATATATTTAAATATATGGTGTATATTTTTCAATAAGAAAACAATTGATTGCTTTAAATACTTATTTTTTTGTACATTTGTATTTTTCATCAATGTGGAATTAAGTGCAAAACTCACTTCCAGTGAAGTGAGTCTTTTCAAAATTGGCTTTCAAGAGTTTTGGCACCCATTAACTGCTGGATGTCATTTGAATTAGTTAAAAGTCATCCAAATAATGTAACTTAGATAAGTAAATTCTCAAATATAGTAGTCAGTTTTCTAATTTAGTTACTTTTAAGGCAAGTTGGTAATAGTCAGCATTCACATGACTTCCTCAAGTAAGTGTGTCAACACGGCTCCTCGGCAAGCGTAGTCAAATGATCAGGCTCACTGATAGCAGACAGAATGCCCATCACCCTGAACTCCCAAAGAGGCACGGCCAGAGCGCTCGTCTGCCAAGTGACGACGACGCTCATAACATTCGTCCAATTTCCCCGCACCGTCTTCAAGTACATTAGTAGCCAAAGGTTGAAGAGGAACTTCCAACACGAGTGCAGCATTTGGCAGCTCCTCGCGGTCTCCTTAGCCTTCAAACCACTTCTCCGCTTCTTGAAGGTTGTTAGTTGTTACGTGCGTAGATAAATATTAACGCAATATCTTACATCATCTCCTGGAAGTACACCAGCGACACACTGGTAAAGCCATCTGTGCTGTGATGCATAAATTAATGAGGCAGTTAGAGCATGTATCATAATAACAAATCATGATATAAAAAAATAATAAAACAAATAATATATGCTTTGATTCATTTAAGATAAATTGTATTATTAAATTATTTATTTAATTTATTAAATTGCTTGATGAATGTTCTCTTTCTGCAGAGACAAAAAAGGCCATGATATTTAATAATTCAATTACTTCATTGTAATATATATTTAACCTCTCTAATTTAACTTTTTTACTTTTTTTTACTTTTTTAACTTACATTAAAACTATGATAATCACTGTGTATACATTATTAAATACAGTGGCATGTCTTCCCCACTGAGATAACTAAAATAAAGGTGTATTAAAATACAATTGTACAATCAGTAATGCATAGTAATGTGAGAATTGTATTGGCACAGTGACGGCTAATTATAAATAATTAGGTGTTATTACTTTTAGTTTTTGGCAGCAGACCAAAAAAGGAAGGTTACTTTTTAAAAGAAATCCCTCACAGTTACAAGTTTTGAAATGTTATTTGAATTGTAATCATATAATCACATTTTAAAAGTTAAGTACTGGATTATTTTTTATAACTTATACATTTTCAATTAACTTGAAATCTTCAGTTTTGGGTACATTTAGGCACTATACATATGGAAAGTGTGTCTGAAACTGGATGTGGTCGCTTGTAAAAAGGGTTCTGCTGCATGCTCATTTACATGTGATCAGATTTCGTTTTCTCTAGCCAGGATAATCATGACCATGTAATCCCTTAGTCATAGCAAATGCAATCTACATGATACATTTTTAAAATCTAGTTGCAAGGTTAATATTTGCAATGTGATTACTGTAATCCGATCACATTACATGTCTGTTATTTCCCAACTCTGCCTTTGTCACATGATGGATGATACATTTGTTCAGCGCTGTGGGTTTTTCTACAGCAAACATATACTTAACTGGCGAAGATGTCAAAAGAGACACTAGATGTAGACAATTGTAATCATACTTTTTATTTCCTAGAAAGAAGAGATCCCCCTTCTTTACATTACGAGCTGTTGTGTGATGTATGATTCATGAGGAATATTTGGTGGCCCTTAAAACATCAGTGCAATCATTTTAGTATTAAAATGGTGCTGGGTCTGTGGTGCAGTCGGTAAGACATCTGCACCCCACACACATATAGTATAATGCGAGTGACTTAGTTGGCACGGGCAGTGTCACAAGTTCTCCTCGCCTCACAAACTTTCTGCAATGCCTTCCCCTGATCTCTGAATAAATAAATACATAAACTAGAAGCACTCAGAGATTGCAAACCTGCGCCGTAGTGGTTCCAAAAAAATCTGAAGGTGTTGGTGATTAAGTACGATTATGTTGCTTGGTGCAGGCACGGGAGCCGCTGCCATGTGGCGTGACGTCACTACGGAAAATGGGGATCGATCACCCGTTAATAATAATGAAGTATGAGTATTATGTTACTTATAGGCTACAGAAATGCACCAAAATTGAATCACTTCTTTCATTCCTCATTTCCAAAAAATTCTGGAAAATTTCATCCAGATCCATGCTCAACTTTTTCAGTTATCCAGGGGACAAACGCGACCAAAAGCATAATCTGCTCCGGCCCGGTGCAGGTAATAAATTAATGAATTTTACAAATGGTTGTCACTGAAAGAGTTAAGATGAAAGCTGCTACTTGACGGGCGGCACATCTCTGTCGTTGTCGGTACTAACTGGACATTCCGGAAAGGCCTATGTATACACACATGAACACACACACACACTCGGTGGCTCAGCATGGCAGCATTTGATATTCATGGAGGACGGCAAGAGGACAGCACAGGGACAGTGCCCCATGCTGGCTAACACGTGACGCTCCATGGTAATTATGATTTAGATATTCCACTGGAATCGTAATTCAGATGCTGGTGCAGAACGCCACCCACCCAAACACACACACACACACACACGTATACACACACACACACGCACACACACACAAAGACACGCTGAGAAATTGTAGCTAACCATGCAATTTACCAACATGAGTACACAGATTGGATGAGAGATACGCTGATACGCCCCTAACGGCAGTGCTAGGTAGTAACACACTACTTGCAATTGTAGTAGGCAATTCTGATACTATTGCTATGATATGGAAGTATGATCCTGAAAGCTTCCCCCCTCTGTTCCACGTCACAGACACAAACAGCTGTCGGCCCCCATGAAGTGCTGACAGTAGCCGGTGGTTGCTTCAAATAGCCACAGGGAGACACAGATTCATGACCTTATCTGTGATAAGAGGCGTGTCTTGTTTGTGTTTAAAAGCTTAGTCAGTCAGTGTTTTAGTTTAAGATTGTCTGAGAGTATAGCATGTGACTTTCTCAATAAACGTCACCACTGGCTCTACTCAACACCTGGTCCTAGCTTGAATTCCCGACTACACAATTTTAAATTGTAGTCCTCTACAACTACATTTACACGTATTTGGTCTTGAATGCACAACAAAACTAAGCAAAACCACTAATAATAATAATTTTAAAAAATCAAGAAACTCACAAATCGCATAGAAATAAAAAACTCTGCAGACTGACGTCACTCAAACTAATAATGGCGATAATCAAAAGCAGAACACTACAACCTACGGTCTTATAAAAAGCTCCCAAAATGGCTTAACAAACTCACAGCCCCGAAGGATAATGTTAAATAAGCACAGGGAGACAACCCAAACAATGGTGTGACAACATGTATAAATTGTCAGAGCAACACTGGATTGATGCCTCAGGAAAAGCTGAGTCACGTTGGTGCACGTTCTGCTACAAGCGAGAAAGTGAAACATGATGACAACTACATTTTAAAATAAGCCATTCAGATTAGTTTATGTTTAACTTTAATGGGGAATATCATGCACTTTCGTAACGATTCGAGGGCACTTGCTGTACCTTGTAAAGTGTAAACCTTTTTCATATGACAGACCAACCACATTTATAGAGCACCATTTGGCACCAAAACCCTAACTTGAAGAAAGAAACTAAAAGTACTTGTGTATGTTAGCAACATTGGAAATATGACATTACTGATTACACTTTTAAATGAGTAACTTGTAAACACATCAATAAAAATTGTTAGGGACAATTTATCATAAATGTTTAGTTTAACATAAAACATGACATTTAATCCAGTGTAAAACTGTCATTTTGAAAAACACAATAATGTGATTTTGTAACCATTTCACTGAGTATTGAAGTGGTCAAAGTAGCTATTGATTGTGCTATGTTGCTTTTTATTTTAAGTAATAAATAAGTGTTATGAAATATATTGATTTGAAAATAAAACAATTCTTACTCACCATGTTCAATTTTTTATAAGATAAAACTTTTAAAATTGATAATTAAGAGTTTTTGATGCTTTCCGAGGCCTTTTTTTAATTATGAATTTAATGGCTTTTCAAGGTTCTTGGGGATTCACTGCAACCTTGGAGATAGAAGAACAGGGAGACTAGGGTGCGAGCGAGGGAGAGTTAAAGAAAGTGAGAGCTAACGCAAGGTAAGAATAATGAAAGAGAATGGAAAAGAAATGAAGTCAAAAGATAAATGGAGCATGAGGCGATCAGGCAACGGTGGTACCCGAGAAGACAAGAGAGAGAGGGAAAGATAGACTTGGCAGGCCAAGTTTTGGGAGGAAAAATACGATTTCAGGAAACGTGCTGAGGAGTGAAGTTTTTTGGCATCATTCTTTTTCTTTAAAAACAAAAACAAGAGTCATGTGTCACACTACGTGCGAGTGTGTGCACACGTGCGCGCGCTTGCCTCTGTGTCTGCGCAAGAGTGCGCGGGCGCCTTGCATCGCAACATCATCTACCATGCCTGCTTTATCAAAGATAACCGCCGTCAGTTTGGTGGTTTGGCTGCAAGAAGCATTGGTGTTAAGAGCCGGCACTTAATAATCTCCACACTAATCCAGCAGCCCTGCGGCACAGAGCTCCATTGTGTCTAAACCCCTTCCCCCCCAACCCACCCACCAGCGCCCCTACAACCCCCCCACACCATTCCTCCGTATTTTCTGTGGAGCTCTAATCGCTATGTAGGAGCCACGGTGGGTGCCTGCGGATAGTCGGGGGGGGGCGGAGGGGGGTGCGTTGCAAGGATGGATGCTGCGCCATTGGGGCGAGTAGCGACTCCTCCATCACCATCATTAGTGGCTAGCCGTAGGGCCGCGCCAGCCCGGGTCACCGCACTAGCATGTTTGTTTCTGTTCCATGTCATTGCAGCTGGAGCCACCAAACAGAAAGAGAGGAAGAAGAGAGCAAAGAAAACATGTCTTGGAATCCCCTCCACTCTCCTCCTCCAAATAAGTGAAAGTCAATTTTAATGAGTGTAATGAATGTGAATTTCCAATCTCTGCCACAAATGATGGCGAACGACGGTCAGTGGCCCGACCTTAGCTATTGATACAGTGTTCCTAATTGAGCAAAATTTGTTTTGAACTAAAATGAACAATGAAAGTTGCCTTCCCACAACATGTATTACGGTACAAATCAGCACGTATTGCTTTACAAAGGGATTTCCCCCTCGAAAATAACACTGACAATTGTCAATGCTATCATAATGCAGCATAATTTGCATTTTGCAATCTGCATTTTGCTTCTCCCTGCTCCTTTTTGGACATGACGCCCTGCTTAGTTGTTTGATCATTTTGATTTACTGATTGTTTGTTCTTCTTTTTTCTGTCTTGTTCAAAGTAAAGCCTGAAAATGAAATGAAATGTTCACATGGGCAGGGCTCCGACTAACAAGAGACATGCTAGAAATTCATCTTTTATGATGATGTCTCTCTCTCGCTCTCTCTCTCTCTCTCTCTCTCTCTCTCTCTCTCTCTCTCTCTCTCTCTCTCTCTCTCTCTCTCTCAGATTCAGATTCTTTATTTTCGAACATATAAAACATATCTACAATTCATTTTACAAGAAAATGAAAATAATAATCCTAATGAATAAATAAACAAATTTAAAAATAGTGATAGAAAAGCTATGGACACACAAAAACAGAAGCCAAACAGAAGAACAAAGTTTGAATGAATGAATTAATGAATGAATGAGTTGGTTTATTGAGCGGCAGCAGACTTCAAACATAGGTACTTAGGTACAGTGATCAGTCTGTCTTCCACTCAAAAGGGTTCGGAGGAAGCCGGTGACTTATCGGGTCCGAACCCCATTTAGCATAGCATATAACATAGCATACAACAGTGCAAACATCTCCAAAACAAAGGGAAAAAAAAGGAAAAAACAAATGTTTGAATATAAATAAATAAATACAATAAAGGGAAGAGGTGTTCAAAAAATGATATAAAGCATGTTAACACTTGCACATTTTCATATGCATACTCATATACCCTTGTCTACGCACACACACATACGCACAATACAAGGCTGTGCACGCATTCTTCACCACACAACCCTCAGTCACCTGACGATCGTCAGTCAAGGCACAACAACAAAAAGGAGTGAAAAAGGAAAAAGGGGTAAGAAGAAGACAAACATTTTTTTTTTTAATTCCTACCCCTTTGTAACCATTATTCCATTTTATATGAGATAATCTTATAAAATAATAATATATCTTTATTCTATATCTATAAACTTTATCTATATACTATCTATCTCCCCCTCCCTTTCCCTCTCTAAATATATAGATACAGTATATAGATTAATATGGAGCAATAGTGTTATATATCAGGCTGGCAAGCATGCCAGCAAAAGGGCAGATGCACACAAAAAGCAAATTAAAACCATTGTTATTCAACAAAGATCGTGAAATAGTATGTGACGTAGCAGAATGTTAAAAGTTGTTATATAGTACATACTATTATATAGTACATTCTCAATGTCAAAAGCAAATGACGTGTATTGAAAATTTTTAATCTAGCGTGCTTCATTTGATATAATAATACATAATCAATTAGGAAGAGAATGCACACAACTGCAATGTTTCAATTTGATAAAATTGAGACATTGGAAAATGAGAATTGTAGTTCAATTAAATATGAAATCCTTACAATATGTGGGTCTATAGAGTACTTGGTTGAACTAAAATTTGATTGTGACACATATGTAGCCACACACACACACACACACACACTGACACACAGTCCACTCCCTCCCGCCCCGCCTCCACCCCCACATACACACAGACACAGACCCAAAATGTAATAATTATGGAACGTTATTAGCATTCATGCTGAGGGCAAATATGTTTGCAAAACACACAATTTCTAAATTAAGCAACTTCTGGCAGGGCCACATGTTGCTGGCATGTGAAAAGAAAATGTAATTAAAACAAAATACTGGAAAATTCAAACCACACAATAATGAACATCTTTAATATGGTTAACTGATACATTTGTATGTGTGGGTGTGCTTACAAGTAATTATTGCAGCCTTCTACAAAAGAAAAAATAGAGCATTATAACAGCCAGACCGCATGTTGAACTTAAAAGTGTGAAGAGAAAGAATAAGTCATACATATTTAAAAACAATAACCAACTTTTCATCCTGTATCTTATACAGTTTCTCCCTGACAGGATAATGTGTGCAAAATACATGTGTGCAAATGTGTATATCATTTTCAGTTTGTGATTATTAGTCTCCTAATATTAAGTATAGATTTAAAAATATATATATCATACAAATACACTCATATTCTATCACATACTGACATTATTCAGCATTTTTTAGTTTTTTAGTTTTTCAATACTTGCCAAGGACTCTCTGCCATGGAGACTGTTGGATTCAGGGCTCGTACCACCAACCTTTCGCTCACCCCTTGTTGGAATAGCTGCTCCCCAAAATGAGCCACTGCCTCCGCCCTAATTTCTGACAGACAGTCACGAGTGACATCACAATCTGGAACACACAGCACCTGTCATTCAGAGTTCAACTCAACCAGTGCATATTACTGTCCGACACTGAACAAGAGGAAACTCAAATTTCTGGGTCATATCATTAGCAGAGGTGAGATGGAATGTTGCCTGTCGGGGAAAGTGTAAAGGGAGACAAAGTTTAAGAAAAAAAGTTCTTGGACAACATTAAATAAATGACATTGAACGATCCCATGTGGAAAGCCATGAAGAAGAAACCAGACATGGGGAAGCTATATACGGCCTGCCTAATTTTAGTCCAGCCTACCTTACGTGGCAATATTACAATGGATGTCTAAAAACCTCCATTAATTTCCCCTTTTCACCCTTTGCCCTGCAATACCTCATTCCCCCAGTAGATGGCACGTTCATTTGCTAGATAATATTATGTTTTGGATGTTGAAAGTGATGATGTGCTGATCTCTTTTTCAGAAGATCTGCTTCAATTCCGCATGTTGAAATTCTCCTGCCGCAGCTTCTGTGTAAAACCCGCACATCAAAATATTTCGCCAACCGC